>CAJQZJ010032307.1:4439703-4492562 GCA_907164525.1 Lophiomys imhausi
GGGGCAGGTCCTCAGTCGTCAGGAACACAGTCTTTGTTGTAGATTCTGCACTTAGCAGTCCTTTTTCTGGATCTCTCAGATGCAGGTTCGTCAGGGTAAGTTGGTTATTGCAGTCTCACCTTAAATAAGGCTTCATGCTTTCTTCTCTGTGGGAGACCCCAGCTGTCTGCAGGCCAACTTACTTCTTTTGAATCAGGAACTCAGCTGCTCTGTCTCAGTCATTAAAGCCAGGCACAATTTCCTTTAGGCCGCTGTTCAGACAGATCAAACCCCTCTAGGCAAAAGCTGAGCCACAGGGTCCAGTCCTTGGCCTTTTGGTGTCTTGCTCAGGCTTTCTTTGCTCACCGGCTTCTTTCTGCTTCAGGGAGAGAGCTGGCCATCAATGGCCAGCCCTTTTTTCAGCAGGACTCTTGGAGCTGTCTAGCATCAGGGGCCTGTTCTTCTCTTCTAGGCTCCACGCACTGTCGCACTGTCCTTAAATAGGAGGAACTCTGTTTCAGCTTAATTTGGGCTCCGCCCACTTAGCAGCTGAAAACAATGTCAGGCCAGATACTTTGTTTCTTCAAGTCTATTGAGTCTTTCCTGTTTTTCCTGACTTCAACCTTGTTTTCAGTCTATTAAGTCTTTCCTGTTTTTCCTGACTTCAACCTTGTTTTTCAGTCTATTAAGTCTCCTGTTTGTTTCCTGTTTTTAGTCCACATGCTGATAATGCTCTTCATGCCCCGAATTAAGAGACAGTATCAGAAACCCCTATATATTTTCTAAATCTAATTTATCTAACCCCTACACCAGACTGCTTGTTGTTTGTTGTTTTTCATTTCTGTATTAAAACAAACCAAACTTAATATTTTACCACAGATTTTGTAGCATTTATTCTCCAACTAAAATCTGTGCCTCCCTTCAGCCTAGGCTACAGCACTCTAAGGTGACCATTTTTAATTTGGTGTTATCAGTGTCCCGCATTGTGTATTCCTTAGATGGCTTCCACGCTTCCTTGTCCCCTAACAGTTTCTGTCTTTTATAGTTTCACCACATTTATTTATTCTCCATTTGTTTCCCCTTTTCATCAGGAGCCTCCAGCCATGGACCCAAATGGGCATGAAGAAAACCTTGGACCACTTTTGTTCCTTTCAGTTCTCCACAACTTGAAAAGCTAGGGTCTTCCATTTTTAATTGTTTTACTTACTTTGTACTGAAGCATTCTTCATTCAGCAAGAAGGATTCAGGTAGTTTCTTCCCCTTTGTCCACTTTCTTTGGTTTCAAATTGTTGGTTGAAAGATTTATCAAGTCACAGTTTCTGGTGCTTTTCATTGTTTTACTACCACTTGTCATGGGAAGTTATGTGATGGCATTTTTAGAAGCCTTGAGTCCTGTGTCAATATATTGGTTCATCTATGTTTTGCAGCTGCATTCATGTGCATATAGGAGGCTCTGATGATACCAGAAATCCACCTGAGAGAACTGGGTTTGATGATAGGATTCTGCTAATGTCCTGAGTGATTTTCACCAGCTTGTCCTAATGGTCAAGCTGCCCTTGGGGGTAGTTCTGAGAGGAGTGGCCTGTGGAGTCTGCCCTCTTCATAACTGCAGCATCAGTGTGTTTTCAGAGCTCTATAGGGACAATGGGAAGAAGATGTAAGAAACAAATCTATCTCAACATACCCAAGCGGGCTTGAACATACAATTTTGTACAAGGTACTGGAAGTGTAAACTAAAGAGGAAACTACATGACAAAAAATGAGGTTTCCACAAAATTATGCTTAAATAATGCTTGATATACTATAGACATGTGAAAGGAAAAAGGAAGAAAGCTGCAATTAAAGTAAGCAAAAACTTCCTCTACAGACTCACATCTTCTGAAAGTTGGTATATTGACTGAGAAAATAAATAAAACTAGGTAGCCCCCACCAACATTGGCTGCCAACTTTTCCATCTTCACAGTGGTTTAATGTGGTTCATTAAATGATAGTTCATTTTCATTATCGGCTTAGATGTATTTGTTTTTAATTTTTAATTACATTTATTTATTTATCATTTGTTCATGTGTGTGTGTGTTTTCATGTGAGAGCATGCATGTGTTCATGTGATATCACTCATGTGTTAAGATGAAAAGACAGTTTGCATAAGTCATTTGTCTCCTTCCACCTTTTGGGTGCCAGGGATCAAAATTAGACTTGGTAGGAAGCACCATTACCTAAGTCATTTTACAGCCCTTGACTAGATTTTAAATAGTCTAAAAACAAAACAAAACAAAAACAAAAAGAGGAAGTGAGAAGGACCCATTCTGAATATGGGTATTATCAGCCTATATTAGTTACTTGTCTGTTGCATCTTTGTTAGGGTTTCTGCTCCTGTGATAAAACATCAGGGCTGAAAGTGTCTAGGTGAGGAAAGAGTTCACTAGAGCTTACAACTCTCAGGTTGTATTAAATCACTGACAGAACTTAAGACGGGAACCTAGGAACAAGAACTGAAGCAAAGATCATGGAGAAACACTGCTTACAGGCTCTCTCCTTGCGGCCTGCTTACCCTGCATTCTTACACAACTCAGAATGACCCAGGCATAGGTGCATCCTTCCACATATGTCATTAAATCAGGAATATGCTCACAAAAATTTACTGACTGGCAATACAATGGAGACATTTTATCTGTTGAAGTTCTTCTTCCCAAATAACTCTAGCTTGTGCCAAGTTGACAAAAAACAACCAAGACATGTTGCTATGATAAAAAATTAAATTATCAAAAGCACAGTAAGGAGTAAAGTTTATCTTAACTTATGATTCCAGAGAATGAGTCTGAAAAGGAAGACATGGCAGCAGGTGACCAGGGTAGGAAGTTGACCCATCAGTTTTCAACCACACACACAGAGGCATAGAGAACAATAGAAAGTAGAGTGGGCTATAACATCTCAATACACACCCCTAATGATGTAATTTCTTTAGCAAGATTCCACCTCAATTGCAGGGCCTGGGAGCTTTGGGACCAAGGGGAGATGGAGCAGAGTAAGCATGGGATCCAGGCATGTCCAAATCCTGAAAATTTAGTCCTGAGATTGGCATGAATAGGACCCTCCACCACCCCTCTGAAGCCCCAGGCCTGCATATCTCAGTGCACACAGCCCTGTGCCCCCAACTTTAACCCCATTCAGGAGATCAGATAACCTGATATCCAGGTTAAACTTCCTCTCTCCTTATAAGATCATGTCCAGAAGCATCTAGATTTACTCCTCAAACAAATAAGGCATCACCAGTATCCTGGCATCTGCCAATGATGCCAATTATGTACACTTATGCCCAAAGCCCCTGCCCATGACCTAAAGGTTTAAGTAGCCTTTGTTTCCCCCAATTAAATAAACTGTCTCCTGAGAAGTCTGTTTCTAGCCACACTCACAACTGCCTGAGGTCTCTTTCACCCCTGGATGTTTCTTCCTCCCCCTCTCAGGATTCACAGGTCACAGTAGCAGGCCTATCGCACCAAATGGCACTCTATAACCTCCCTAAGCAACATTTCCAATAGTATACCACATATTCAAATACATTTCGTTTCAAACCACAATGTATTCCAAGGTCTGGAATAAAAGAGTGATTCAAAAGGACAAAGCAAGTAGAAAACAGTCAAATACTTTACCAAAATATCACAAGGATGGCCTTTAGTCCAGCTGCTCATAGAGTCCTTGTTTCCATCAGGGTTTCTCTCTGTGTTTCACAACTATGGACACTGTCTCAAGCTCCTGGTCCCCTGACTTTCCCCACCACAATAGACTGTATACAGTCAAATTGTGGGCCAAAATAAACTTCCTTCTTTAAATTGATTTTGAAAAATATTTTACCACAACCAGAAAAGTTAACTAATACATGAACAAAGCGAGTAAAAAGAAAAAGAACACATGTAGAGATGGGAAGGGGGTGGTTGTCTTTTGATTACAGAGAGGTATGTGGGATCTTCGAAACCAGTGTGCTGTGTGCTGAATACGGTTGGGGGCGAGGTTTTGGGTCTCTCCTCGTCTCCCTGAAATCTAGGCAGCTCCAAAATGCAGAGATGGTATAAAATGATTGGCACATAAGAAAAAAAAAGTTTTAAATACAGCACTACCAATGAAAAAATCTGAAAGTTTGCAGACATGTGAGAGGGCACCAAAGTGAGGAAAAATACAGTCAGAGACTATCAGTCATCTTTCTATGGTACAGCTGTCAGTTGTCACTTGTCTACCCCAGAACCCCTCCTCTAAATTCATCCTTACTATGGATTCACCCCAACAGTCTATGCTAGAAGACAAATGGCATGGCAAAGAAGAGATAACCTCTAGACTGAAGTATTAGACACTTTTCTAGGCTTACTCCATGCTATTTTAACTAACAAGAGACCACAACCATTTTACTTCTTTTACTCTGACAATGGAAGTTGTTATATCTAATGAAATAACAAATAAATGTTTCGGCTTATACCCACTGCACCAACCTATTAGCAACAGCATCTTTTTTCACTAGGGAAAAGGGCTGACTTGAAAAATAACTGTATGATGCCTTTAAAAAAAAAACTGAGCACTCAGTTTTACAAATGCAAGCCTGAGCTTTAAGTGCTAAAATTTCTGTGTTTGTTTGTTTTATTAGTTGGTACTAAAATTTCTGTGTTTGTTTGTTTGATTAGTTGGTTTTTGGGGTGGGTGATTAACTGTTTTGGTTTGATTTTTTGAGTCACGATTTCTCTGTGTAGCCCTGGCTGTCCTGGGACTCACTCTGTAGACCAGGCTGACCTTGAACACAGAGATCCACATGCCCATGCCTCCCAAGTGCTGGGATTAAAGACATGTGCCATCACTGTGCAGCTGCTAAAAGTTCTTTCTAAAGTCCATCCAGTGGGCAGCACAGAGAGCCTAGTAAGGGTAAATGGCACAAGTATTCTTTAAGTCCTTAGGGACATAGCTAGAATACGGAAACACATTTTCTGTATCAAGAAAGGAACACTAGCCAGTCACAGCCCAGTGACCTTCTTACTTATAAGGAATCATTTCTAAAAATAACAGACAACAACACCTGGATTTGAAAATTACAGCCCAGTTCTCAAAGGCTATTTTGTTTAAACTCCATAATAACCAAGTAGATGGAAAATAGTATCCCACCGTGTGAAGATTGCCCAGCGGCTGAACATCAGCATTTAGCAAAAACCATAGGATACATGTTGGTCTCTTCCTGCCTTGCCCTTGGTGTTAGACTGGACTATGGAAAGCAAAGAGCTGAAGTTAACTCTCATCAACTGTTCTCCCTTTTCTCTGCTAACGCCCAACATCCAATTAATCTTCCTAATGTTTGGTCCAAGGGGAAGAAGGCTCATCTAGAAATCAGAGACATCCATAATAGAGCATTAATAAGAGCCTAATTTCTGCAAATGCTCTATCCCTGCCTTTGTCTCAGGTGGGACAATCCATCCTTGTGTGCAAAAGAAAGCTAGTAAGGGATGAGGTAGGTTCTGAGGTGTAAATAGTTGCAACATGGTTCCGCAGTCTTTGTTAATGGGTCTTTGTGCAAGAAAGCAAAGCTTATCTGCCTTCCTGAGCCACAAGCTTTATTAGTTGTGAACAGTTATTTGGAACAAATTAACTTTCTCTTGTTTGAAAACCAGACCATGAAAGCATAATCCTTTGAGCCTTTGAGGGTGATGTAATCATAACACTATAAGTTGAGTCCAATTTACCTATGTAGGAATGGCTGTAAGCAAAAGATTTCCACTGCAGAAATGACCCTTGCAGGTTATCAGGTAATTTGATGGTAAAATTAAGAAATCTAACACTCCACTGACTCCTCAACAAAAACTTGCAAATACAGATACTATTCTGAGAGAAAGTCAACAGATGAAGTCAGTTGCTCCCTGACTTTAGTAAGGTGTTCCTTTTACAGTTGTAGAAAAGAGTCTACTGAGATGCCCCATCTGCCTGCCCTTCAATCAACATGTAGATGTGACATTCTACATTGTACTACACATATGGAGACAGAATATTAAAAATCTAGCAGGAAGAAAAGTCAAGTAAAACATTTGAGTCCACTCTGTAAGATATTTACCAGTGGGCAAGGCTAGGATTTTGATATAGTTTGTCCCTCTAAGGTTCAAATGTTGGAAGCGTTGTCTCCAATGTGGTAATCTTTAAAAATGGCAGAGCTTGAAAGAGGTAGAGATTAATGAGAAGTGATTAGATCCTTAAGATAGATTAATATTTTTTGTTGTTATTTTGTTCTGTTTATTCCCTCTAATTTATGGGAGAGTAGATTGCAGAAAGAGAACAAGCCTGGTCTCATCTAGTTACCTACATCCCCCTTCTACACTGAGCCAGTTCCCTTCTGCTTCTTGGATGTGTTGTTACCCAGTCAGAGTTCCCTTAGGAGAACACATAACCTACAAGAATTATGATACTTGTAAGAATTATGAGCCCAGTAAACTTTGTAAGTATCTAGCCTCAGGTATTTTGATACAGAACTGAAAACTGACAAGAGAAAGGTGGTGTGGTTAAGGCTCAGAAAACTGCAGGAAGTCTAGATCTGGGAGATGCCTGGAAGCTAAAAGGAAGTAACAGAAAAAGAAATTCAAAACTGGAGATTAAAGACTATGGATCAAGACATCCACCTACTTCATGATTCTTATAAGTTATAAAATAAATGCAACACTAATGTCAGTCCTCATCTTCTATGCTATATTTAGGGGGAATTAGATGACATTTGCTTACTTCTTCAGAACTAACTCCCACAGTGGAGAATTTCTACCACAAAGGATCAAACACAAAGTGCGATCTGACAGCCTAATTTCCATTGTTAGCTCTGGTAATTTACAGAGGCTTTGTCCCCTTTGGGCTTCTGGAAAGCAATGGAATCACATCATAGGGTTGTCCTAGGGTCAGTAACCAAACTATGCCAACTTCTTAAAGTGGTGTTTGGTAATATCAGTCACTCAAAACTTCCAATCTATAATTTAGAGAAAGAATGAATACCAGTGAATAAACTAGAGAAAAATGAATATAAACAAGCAAACAAACAAACAAACAAACAAATAAATAAATAAGTAGATAAATAAATAAATAAATTTGACAGATCTGGGTCTGTAGGACAACCAATCCCTAACAAGGTAGTTGTCTTTAGGTAGAATGGTATTTAGCCGTGGATCCCAAACCTATTGAGCTTCCTGTGAGAATCATCACTACACATCAAGTACTCTGACAAGTAGAGGGTGTTAGATAAGAACACCATGAACCATAGAAAAGATACTCATTTACAATCACCCAACTTCCATTCAGATTTACACAAAAGAGTTCATAGATTGTATGTTAGCTGTGAGAGGCAGAGTTTTCTCAAATAATGGCCAACTCTGAACATGATTACTCTATCAAGTTGCTATCTAAGCAAGACCCTTCTTTAACTCCCCACATTACTAACAGAGGTTGTCAGAGGTATAATACATCATATGTCTCTCAAGATGTTTCAAATGCCTATGGAAAAAAAATCTTAGAACTTAGCTTAATCAATTTTGAGGAGGTCTTTGCAGGTGTCAGGCAGGCAAGAAAGCAAGCTGCGAAGAGGTAAAAGAATGAAAATTCAGTTCAGATTGATTTCGTCAAGATTTTGGGGAATCTGATGCCAGATGATTTAGTCCCCCCAAATTTAAACACAGTATAATTTGGGAAAAAAAGTTTTGTGGTGGAATGTAATCTCTTATTCACATAGAAGAATAATTAAATCAAAAATCAACCCAGGGTACATGCCATTTATTTCAATGAGATGGTTTCCAGAGATAGGCTACCTTTACTAGTTTAAGGTCCTAAGGAAGGGTCTGGCCTGGTCTTGGTCATCTAGGTAGCACAGAGGGCATTCTGGCTATTAATCACCTCTAGTTCTGGTTGTGGATCTTGGGGAAGTGTCTGTCTATATAGATAATATAAGGGCCATTTAGACTATTGGGTATCTCTAGTTTTGGTTGTGGGAGCTTAGGGAGCCCTTGGCTGTAAGGATCATTTAGATTGTTAGTTGTCTCTGGTTCTGGTTGTAAGAGCTTGATATGGCCTGGCCCAACAGATAACCCAGATCACCAGGCAGTTAATCACTTCAAATTCCCAGATTTCTGGATAGAAGAACAAGTTTTGTATCTTTCCTATTGGAAAGACAATCTTTCATGCTTAACATTCTCTGGGGATCTGTGAGCACAAAGACCTTTTTTGTACTGTGTTCCCAATACAATTGCACTAAAAATTTTGAGATACAAATATTAGGCATAGGAAATTCTCACATGCAAAAGGGAACCACATCATTTCCAACCACACTTGTTTCAGCACCATAAAAGCGCCACAATTCATTACCTCCAGAGAGATAGATTTTGAGGTTATTTCAGTAAATCTTAATGAAATTAATATTTGTAAAAGAAAGCATCATATAAATATAATATGTTGCATTAATGATATAGACCCAACAAAGACAGATGCAAATGTAACAAACCCCAGTACATAAAATGTGAGCACTCATCCCACTTGTTATGAAGTTAAAAGAAAGATAAAATAGCCTGACTTAAACTCAGTCAGAAATAGTAAAATGTCTCAGGGTATGCCATATTGGTGAGTGATGACATCTTGGCAAGAGGGTCCTGATGAAGCACAGTGTCACGATCACTGCAGAGAATGACCCAGTAGAGATGTATCCTGGGACACAGTGAATATTCTGGGTTGTGAATCAGAACTAGTATGCAGATTTGCGATCAATCAAACTTGGAATAAGTTTAGTAGGATGAGTGTCACATTCCAATGTCAATCAAGTGACTGAAAAGCAAAACCTGGATCTCAGACAGAATGTTCAGGTATAAGTCATAGACTTAAGAATTATGGTCGAGCTAAAGAGGTAAACAGGCAGATGTATGAAGTAGCTTAATGGGAAGCCAAAACTGGAACCTTGGAACATAGTAAGGAGGCACCACCAGGAGACTAGTAGGAAATGATTGGACTGGAGGGAAGGACAAGGAAACAGGAGCGTAGAGATAAAGAAGTGCTCAGTACACCCAAAACATCAGAAAGTCAATGACTTTCCCTTGTGGTTTTCTATGTTCCTTTACTAAAAGTTTGGTACAAATAACATCTGGGGAAAATTAATGTTGTGTGGACTAGTATTCATGGCAAAAACAGGGATTATTGATGTTGAGGAGAGTAGTGGTCCCTCAGGGCCATAAGATGGTATCTTTCTGAAAGGTCAATCTGGGACACTATCAGAGTGGTTATAGAGAGCTACAAAGAGAAAGGATCATTGTAACCAATATCTTATGATGTGATTTTGGAGGCACAGGGAAAGCTGACCACTGTGACTGAGTGAGTCTCTAAAGGGAGCTAGGGTTGTAAAGGAAAAGAACACATGTTCCTTATGAAGATCCGGAGGAGGTGGAAAGGCTATTGTAACATGGGGGGTGGGAAGGGTTTCCAGAGCTTGGGTAGTAGGAAAGCCAGAAAGCAAGGGGGGAACCAATACAAAAAACAGTGGTTCTTTCCAAGGACTGAGATACTACTGACATTTTACTTTGTCACAGGATACTGACTACCTATGGTTCCCCATCCCTCTACTCCCCACCCCCCATGTCATGTTTCTGCCAGCTGCTGTTTCAGATCAAGTTCTCAAAGAAGAAAATGCTTAGATGCAATTTATTGTGGAGTGGTTATGGGATCAATAGCCATAAAAGAAAAATGGAGGGAAGGGCATGGAAGCTTTTGAGACAAGCATGACTGGATATAGGAAGGAAGGTACTTAAGTGGGAAATTGAAAAAAGGAGAGAGAAATTGATATGTAGTTATGGTAAAACCAATATCATTTGCTAGTGAATCAAAAGTGAAGTGTGAATTTTACAAGTGATCCAAGCATGATCATGTAGTTTTGGAGTGAATTAAGAACAGAAATACCCTAAAAAAGATTATTGAAGGAAAGGCAAGCCAGCAGTGCTGTGGGTTTTTTGTTTTGTTTTGTTTTTTTTCAGGGGGATGGAGGCGAGACCCAGGAGTTCTGGTTTAAGCATGTTTTATGATAAAAATGGTTAAATTATCTCCATGGAGGACAAAGACCTTTGAATAATGTGGAAAGATTTTTGATCATTCCAGCAACAGTGCAGACTCCTTTCCATTGCTTCTTTACCTAGCTCGGCATTATATAGTTTCTAACAATAATTGCAAGGGATGCTTATCAACTCCTGGAGCTGTTTAGATATCCTAATTTTCTTTTCTAAAGTGGTGGCAATAAATCCAGCTTGCTTCATATTCTTAATTGTGAGAAGCAGATCACCATGCCCGAAATTAAATGCTGTGCAGATGGAGAAGGGAGCTTTGTCATAAGGAGTGTGCTTTCTGCACTGAGGAATTTGTCACTCTGGCCCCTGGCTTCTAATTTTACCCAGGAAGAAACATGTCACTGGCTGAATAAAACTTTCTTGTGGAAGTACTGCAATTGAGATCAGCATGGCTGGAAGTTTGGGCTAGATCTGCTTACATTTACTCATGGATTGCAACCCACAGTCCTTGATTAGCAGGATTCTTGCCCAAGATGGCAGTTCCAGCCATCTGTTTGCTCAGAGATAGCTGTAGTTATGCATGCTGGCATTGGAACTCTAAGAAAACATGGGCTGGTTTAGCTTTGGAAGGCCCTGTGAATCTTCTTCCTCTCTCTACTGATTTTGTGATGGGCACTGTATGACCCTACCTAGAATCATAGACCCTGCCCTGTGACCTTAAAGGAGCTCATGAATAGAATTTTGAGACTCCTTGAACATGAAAGGGGAAACATGCAGCTTTCTTTTCACTTGCTTCAAATTGAAATCAGAATCCCTTTTGTTATAATTACTATCCACAAAGAACCAAGGGTAAGAAAGCTAAAATGCCAGTGTATCTGTATCGTGGACACCATAAAAATCATATGCCCAGGTTACTTGCTTAAAGTTATCTAATTTGCAATGGTTCTTCTGTCTCGTGACATCAGCTCACTTCATCTTCTACACTGCCCTGGTACTTTTTGCCTCCCACCAAAAGGCTTGTTTCCATGTTTCCATCCTCTACAATCCTGACTAAATCTTAGGCAGCCTGGCTATGTGAGCAAGAGAGAGAGAATGGTGGCTGAGCTAAGTGCCCTGGGGCAAAATGGGAACCTATGTTTCCAGGAACTCAATCTAGGCTCTCTACTTATTCTTTTCTATTTAAAAAGAAGATCAAAATACCTGTATTAGGAGTGTGTTATGTGATAACATGGAAAATGCACACACACATACACACACACGTACGCTTGCACGCATACACTCATTTATCTGTACACAGGCACGCACACTTTAAAGTACTGAACTAAACAGAGTAGGATGGGATTCTCCTGTGGACATTCTGATCCTGGTGAGTGCTGAGCAGGAGTATATCTATTTCAGGCTAGCAAAGATCATTAGAATCCCTCCCAGTGTCACAGCCCACCTGAGAGAAGATTAATCACATATACAAGCCATGTCTTTGACTTCATCTTTAAGAGGTGCAGACTCCATCCTGGAGCAACATTGTTCAATAGGTGAACATTCAAGAGCTCTACAACTTGTGTTTTGTTCTGGTAGTTGGACAGAGGTGAACTACCCATTTTGAGTTCCTTTCCTATTGGAGACATGTTTCCACCCTGTCAGAAATGGGTGCTGAGGAGACATATAGTTTATTTACAGGAAGAAAATGTTTTCTAGTCCTTTTGGGGTAGAATAAGACATGTACACATGACTAACAGCATTCATATGCTTTCTATTCCCTCTCTATTCTCCCTTTTTTTTTCTTTATTTTTTATTTCTTCAAGTTACATCTCAATCGCAGTCCCCTCCCTATTCCTCCTCCAGTCCCACTCTCCCACCCTCAACCCCCCATCCTCTTCCCTTTTTTTTTCTTTTAAGTTTAAGGTATATCTTATTTCCCCCTACAGTTTCTCCTTTCAGTCCAACAAATGGCTCTTTCTCTTATAATAATAAATACAATACAACACCAGAGGTAATTAGGCCACAGTTATGAGGTTTATATGGCTTAATGTACATTCCCAATGACCAGTCCATATGTATTTGGTACCTGACTTTAACATTCTACTATCTAAACATCTCCATGAGCTTAAAGTTCTATATCTGACTCAACATTCATACTAACTTGCAACACAATTTTAAAAGTATCTTCTTAGATCTATAACACCCTCTTGACTCCTAAACAACTCAAAATTTAACTATGAGACTCTAGCTATCTGTTCTTCAACCACCTCAGAGACCTGAGAGGGATAAATATATCTTATTTTATAGGAAGTACAGGGCCTGCAGCTTCCCAAACTAAGAAATGATATACCAGTGGCTGCCTGGACAGTTCCCATTTTCTCTCCATACATTACAGCATCGATCTTCAGTCATTTGGCCCCGTTTCTCTGACAGACATTGATTGTAGAGCATGGGTTATGAAGCCCCCTGTGGTCTAGTGGTTAGGGTTCGGCGCTCTCTATTCTCTCTTTTATCATTGCTGTAAGTAAAGCATGGTGGGGAGAAAAGGGTTTGCTTGACTTATACTTCTGCATCATAGTCCGTCCATCATAGAAGGAAGTCAAGACAGGGACTCAAACAAGGCAGAAACCCAGAGGCAGGAGCTGATGAGAGGCCTTGGAGGGGTGCTGCTTACTGTTTTGTTCAGCTTGCTATCTTGTAGAACCCAGGACTCCAACGTAGGCATGGTACCACCCACAATGGGCTAACACCTCCCACATCAATAACTAATCAAGAAAGTACCCTACAGACTTGTCTGCAGCCAAATCTTATAGAGGCATTTTTAAATTGAGATTTCCTAAGACAATTATAGCTTGTGTCAAGTTGATATAAAAGTAGCCAGCACAATCCCTGTAACTCCAAATGCACAGAAACATCATGTGTCTGTCCCTCTTCTGATTGAAGCAACAAGAGGTTCCATTTACAACTCCAAAGAAATCTGTTTACTCACTTAAATCAAATTTGATAACTGGTTGATCTATGCAAATCAATGGCACAAATTAGTCCAACAAGGATACAAATGTGCTATGTATCAAATATGCAGAAAATGGCTTGTGTCTCTCTTGCACTGAGGAGCAGAGTGTGCTATATGGCCTGCTATTTTCACCTGCAGAGGGCAAATGAGCAAGTGAAGAGATGGGATGGGCAGGGAGGTGTTTGTCTCAGTGCCCTCTGTCCTTTAACTGCCTGGAGACTGACTCTATTATATGTCTACCTTTCTTTCTTCCCTTTTCCAGGGAGTTAGTATGTGGATCTTATAAAAGCACTTATGTTAAAGCTGTATCAAGTTCCTTGATTCCTCTGAAGAAATTTAAGGACACAACTTTAAACTCAAGCTTTTCCAAAGGAGTCTGGAGGCCTTGTGCTACTTAGTAAAGACATTCTCAGGTCAGAAGTGATTGGTTTCAATTCTGTTATTCACAAAGATACTGGGTTTTCCAAATAGAATTGAATGCTTAGGAACAAAAAACAACGATGAAAAAAAACCATGTAAACCAAAGCTATAGAGTTTCCACTTTCATTTTCAAATACAGACTCGTTCTCATTCCTTAACACTCCCACTTCTGAAGATTTAGTGTCTCTGGTTTGAGAAAGAGGCAGTGGAAATGCTCTGGAATCTGGGGGATAATGTGCTTTTAATGTAGCAAAGCACTCTTTCTTTCATCCTGTGTCTACAAACCAGTCCTGATCAATGGTTCACTTTTTGGAAACTCCATTCTGCTGGTGACTAATAGAGAGTTGTTCCAACATCGTATCTACATTCTTGATAACCCTATCTTGTGTTGATCAACCAACAGGGGAAAAATCTAAAGCTTCACTGTATTCAAAGTCAGCAGAAGTTGAAATTAAAGGGAGGACATCATTCCACAATGCTCTTGCTCTCAGAGACCAAACTATGAGTAGACTCACAGACTGGGGAAAGTTTTTGTAGCCTTGAAGCTTTCCAGAGAAAAATGTGAGCTTGGGATAATGGGACTGCTTCAAGCTCTGGGTGATATGCTTCTTACAGGGAGTTCCATGGAGTTGGGTTCATTTCAGCACTTCCGGACATCTCTGAATCACTTGCAGGGACACCAACTGGAGTGTCAGTGTGAAAAAACACTTATGAATGCTAAGAATTTTTTTTTTAATGCTCAAAAACATGCACGTAAAAGCAAAGGATGCTGTGATGTTCTCCAAGTCTCCAGAGGGAAATGGTATCTGATTTCTGGTTAGGGATTTCCACTGCACCGAGATCAGCTGGTAGCAATTGAAGAAGTAATGCTGGATTCACACGTGAGTATGGGTTGAACGGCTTGATAATCTGTGATCTCCAGGGCATTGGCTATGTAACTGCTTAATTTACAGCCTTGTTGACACACATTAATTAATAAAGAGATCTTCTGTGAAGCAATTAAATCTCTTGTGCACCTCCTGTTACATCTCATTTAATCCTCACTGAATCTTAGGACACAAAGATTATTATCTGAGGTTGAAGGGCATTAAATCTAATCAATGAGTGTATTTTTTAAATTTTGCTGGAATTAAAGTGTTCCAGAATATGTTATGTGTTACATTGCATATAGGTTCACGCTTTTAAAGGCTACCTGCCTAATAGTTAATTCCTAGATAGAGATTAGTCACAAGTTCAACAAACCATTTTATTGTTTTATTTTTGTTGTTGTTTGTTTATTTTGTTTTGTTTTGTTTTTTGAGACAGGGTCTTTCTACATATCCCTGGCTGACATGAAACTCATTCTGTAGACTACTCTGGCCATGAACTCACAGGTATATGCCTGTTTCTGCCTCCTAAGTGGTAGGGTATAAACATGTGCCACCACTCCCAACCTGGTTCAAGTGACCTTAAATCTAAGATACAAAATTGGAATATTAAAAAATACAATTTTCCAAATATCATCAGTTCATATTTACTTTGAAAAAAATAGAACTTATAATTTTGGCAATAAGAATGTATAAATTAAAGTCATTATTGTATAAAATAAGCATCATATATATTTAATTTTGTTCTTAAAAGGGAATCGTAGGAGGTAGTACTTTACAAATGAATGTTTCTAGAGCAAACATATGAAAGCCAACAAAATTAATAAATCTGAGATGTATGTACAAAAGAAAAAGATCTGAGCTTTCCTGGAACTTCACTTGAAGCAATTTGCCTCCCTGTGTATCTAGAAAACAACTCCAATGATTACTTTGTTTACAACACTGCTCAATCTTCAATGCAATGCAAATACAATTGCAAATCCCACTAAATTTCCAGATCAGATTTATCATCTATTTCAGCCATACATGCAATTCTTTTTTCTTTTTTTTAAGAATTTATTTATTTATTTATTTATTTATTTATTTATTTATTTATGTATGTGTGTATATGAGTGCTCTATCTGCATGTACACCTGCAGCCAGAAGAGGGCATCAGATCACATTCTGGATGGTTGTGAGCCACCATGTGGTTGTTGGGAATTGTACTCAGGACCTTTAGACGAGCACTAGCCAGTGCTCTTTTTTTTTGATATTTTATAGTTTTAATTTTTTGAATTTACATACAATTTTTTATATTATTTCCCTCCCCTAATCTCCTCCCAGATCATGTCTTCATCTCTCTACCCACTCAACTTCATGCTCCTCCCCAATCCATAAAAATAAAAATAAAGCAAAAGCAAAAAACAAACAAACAAACAAATATCACAATAAACTAAAAAACTATAATGAGAAAAAAAATTTAAATATCCACAAAAACTGCATGCGCAAAAAGTGCATGGAGTCCATTTTGTGTGGCTAACTACCCCTGGACATAAGTCCTGCCGTGGTATATGGGTGATATACCAGGACTTCCAGTAAGTATGAATTGTAAATAGCCTCTTGGTTAGGGGTGGAACAGTGTGTCCACTTTTCCTTTTCCATGCTGTGATTTTGTCTGGTTTAAACTTGTGCAGGTCTTGCACATGATGTCACAGTCTCTATGAGTTAAAATGTGCATCATATCAGCTGTGTCTGGATGACAATAGTTCCTTGAAGTCATCCACCACCTCTGGCTCTTACAATCTTTCTGTCTCCTTTTCTTTTTTTTTTTTTCCTTTATTTTTTATTTCTTCAAGTTACATCTCAGTCGCAGTCCCCTCCCTATTCCCCCTCCAGTCCCACCCTCCCCCTTCAACCCCCCATCCTCTTCCCTTTTTTTTTTCTTTTAAGTTTAAGGTATATCTTATTTCCCCCTACAGTTTCCCCTTTCAGTCCAACAAATGGCTCTTTCTCTTATAATAATAAATTCAATACAGTACAACAGAGGTAATTAGGCCACAGTTATGAGGGTTATATGGCTTAACGTACATTCCCAATGACCAGTCCATATGTATTTGGTACCTGACTTTAACATTCTACTATCTAATCATCTCTATGAGTTTAAAGTTCTATATCTGACTCAATATTCATACTAATTGCAATACAATTTTAAAAGTATCTTCTTAGATGTATAACACTCTCTTGACTCCTAAACAACTCAAAATTTAATTATGAGACTCTATCTATCTCTTCTTCAATCACCTCAGAGACCTGAGAGGGATAAATATATCTGATTTTATAGGAAGTACAGGGTCTGCAGCTTCCCAAACTAAGAAATGACATACCAGTGGCTGTCTGGACAGTTCCCATTTTCTCTCCATACATTATAGCATCGCTCTTCAGTCGTTTGGCCCCGCTTCTCTGACAGACATTGATTGTAGAGCAGGGGTTATGAAGGACTTACCTACCCTGTCTTGGCAGAGCTAGGCTGTCGACTTACCTGCTTCCAGGTTTTGTCCTTTTTGGACAGCATTCTGTCTACAGTTGGAGCAAGGGTTAAGAGGTAAAGAAAAAAAATGAAATGTGATGTTTCGGCCTTTTACTACTAACTGTCATAAACTGTTTAGGATAATTAAGAAATGCAAACTAATGGTTATGCAAGCCGGTCATTCTGTTAGGTACTATGACAGCCTATTATAGTTACTTGCTAAGCTAATCAGAAATAAACCTGCTAAGAGACAAGCAACATCTGCTTACCCTAATATAAGAGATAGATAGGGCCTCTTCAAAAACCTCAAGAGATCTGCAGAATATGGCATTCAAAGATGTTTTCGTAACTTTAGATTTTTTTATATCAAGACATATCAACTCCTGACAGCACCCCCTATTCTCCTCCAAGCAGAAGATGAGCATCGAAGAATCTCCAGTGGGAGATGATTGAATTAGTTGCAAGCCTATCTCTTGGTAGCCAGTGCTCTTAACTGTTGAGCCATCTCTCCAGCCCCATACATGCATTTCATTAGTAGATATATCCACAACATGCATCCACATATTGCCATTTCAGATAAATGTCAAGTTTTTACTGTGAGTGGGCTTACAAAGATTCTAACTTATTCCTGCATTTTCCAGAATGCCCCTGTTCTTGACTATTTTCTTTCATACCTTCATAGAAATTCAGCATAACCCAAGTCAAAACAATTTATGCTTAAAGCCATTACCTTTTTGGCTAAGAGCGCAGGCAACAGGCAACAGGCCCAAGAGCAAAACACTCAAGTTGTGTGTCCTGAAACTCAAGTGCTGTTAACATGTGGACTTCGCTTGTCTCTGCTTCCTTGATTCTTAACATGGACCAGCAGGTCATTCTTTGGTGACTGAAGAGGAAGTCCATGGGGTCAGAAATAAAGAAGATAGAAATGTG
This sequence comes from Lophiomys imhausi, assembly GCA_907164525.1. NCBI lineage: Eukaryota > Metazoa > Chordata > Mammalia > Rodentia > Muridae > Lophiomys > Lophiomys imhausi. Next base: position 4,457,431 of record CAJQZJ010032307.1, read on the forward strand.
GGTTTGGGTGGTCTTGGACAGATTATGTTTTATGCAAATCAAACTTATTAGGAAATGCAGATCCTAATTATACTTGCATTATATACAAGTTTTTTTTTTCTTGAAAGGGAAAGTGGAAATTTTCATTTGAAAAATCTATTATACAATGGGATGAAGTCAGTAGGAATCTAATCAAGCCATGTTGTGTAAGAGGAACACAGGGTATCTCAAGGGAATCAGAGATCAAGCATTTCATGACCTCAGGACTGATAACCATAGCCCTTCCAAAACGGAAAGAATTGAATTCTCAGGATCCAACACCACAGCCACCCCACAGTCCTGACCTTAGGCCATTACTGGCTCTGCTAAACATATTCCTGATTTAGAGAAGGAGCTCTGTTTCTTCTCTATACATTGGGGTCTTGGTGAAAGCCTATGATCTGTCTAGTAACAGATTCTCGGTAGTAACTATAGAGAGTAGCTGGGTATTTGGTGTTCAAAACAGTGTAGTTTAATCATTGCTCCTCTGCATATGCAAGTTATAAGACTTATTGGGAAAACATATATTATGTTTCTGAGTCCAGGAATGGTTTATTGTTACTGAGGAACCTGACTTGTAATCACATTCAGACATAAAGCACAAAGCAGCTGACTTTGATGGTCCCTTAGAAGAGGAGCTAAAATAAGGGAGGATTGGACTGACACTATGTACTGAGCATCAGGAGCTGGCTGTCCTGGACCATCCAGAAAAGGATTTTCTGTATTAGATGCAGACAGTCTACAGAGATAGGGACAACCAGGCAGCTCATGTTACCTTCTGTTTGTCCACAACTGAAATATGTTGGTTCTTCTAGCAGAGTCTCAAGACTAATGACCCAACTTGTATTGGATCATTGTTTACAGTCCTTTATAGCTTCTACTCCCTTGTCATCTACATCTATGTGACATCAGCATTTTTCCATTACTCCAGATATGTCACCTGATTTCCTAACAGATCCACCACTGTGGCTAGGGTTACAAACTGTCTTTAAAAAGAAAATTAAGTGAAGTGACCATTTTTAGCCACTATCATGAGACTTTCAATAGAAACACTTCCCCTGGTCTTACAAGACTGAACAATCTCCTATGACTTCCCGAAATGTCAGTTTGAAAATTGTCTTTTTGCTGAGTCTCTTCCATTCCCGTAAACTATGACTCACTTCACCAACCACAAACAATGCTTTCCTTGGAAAATTGGCAAAAATCTAAATCAACCTCAGACAGAAAGTCCAGCCACATGAGTAATGAGTGAGAAACGGTATCTATGCACTTCCTTGGTCTTATTGTAAAATCATTTTATTGAGTCTTTTAAAAATAAATTACAAAATCTATGAGCATCAGAAAAGGAGGGGCTGATTATTCTACCCATAAAAAACTGAAAGGTTAATATAAAGAGTCACAGACAAATGCATGGCTTCTTGGTCTTGATAATACTCCCATCTGCAGATATACACCTTAGCCATCACTTTCACCAGTGAGCATACTCTTACAATCTGTATCAGCCTCACTCCATGATTTTTCATATTTACCATGCAGGAAAGAAAACCCTATAAACATATAAATCTGAAGACTTTTATATGTATCCTTCCCATCTCATCCTTGAAATACATATATACATATATACATACATACATACATACATACATACATACATACATACATACATAGACACACACACACACACACACACACCTCATTTAACCAAATACAAACAATGCTTCCCTCAGAAAACTGGGAAAAATCTGAGTCAACCTGAGACAGAAAGTCAAGCCACATCAGTAATGAGTGGGAAATGGTAAATATGTGTCTATATGTGTGTGTTTATACATATGTTCAAATATATATATATATAGTTACTAAAACATGTTATTAACATTTAGTGCTTCTTTTAAAGGCTGATTATCAAGAAGAGAGAGTTGAAGACTGTTGAGTGCAGGTCAATAATCTTTATTGGGCTCCTTTAAAAAATCAATTTGCCTCATTGTTTTATAAGACCAAGTACATATCTCCAACCAGATATATTCTAATTGCATATTCTTTGGTTCATTTTGGAATCTTCACAAGGATTCTGGGAATTGAATAGGTATATATAGCTCTAACATTAGTGTTTCATTCTGTTCCCTCTTTTATCCTAAGGTAATGGCCAGCACAGAGTTTTCATGGAGTCAACACCTTCATCAATTATAACTAGGTTCCAGAAGTAATAGTGGCAAAACAAAACAAAACCCACAACTGCTCTAGAAAAGAATAGGGGCTAGGAGTCTAACATGGTGGTTTCCATAATCAAATAGCTCTCAATTCAATCATAAAAGCACTGGGATAGCTTGTACCAAGTCCCCATTTCACAAAAGTAGTTTGTGCTACAAACACTGAAATTTAGAAGAAACACTATAATTACAATTAATAAAATAAATATGTTATTATTTAAACCCCATCATATCATGTCTATCACATCTTTGCTACATAGAAGCTACCAATTGATTACCTTTTTGCTGATCATGTCATAAAATCTCATGGAATGCTGTGGGAAAAACATATCATTCAAAAGGAAGAATCAATATCCTGAGAGAGTAGAGGTCACATGCATAGGTAGAAAAGCTCACTGAGAATGTGTGTGGGATACTCATGAACTGATCACCAGTCTTCTTCATTTCTGCCTTTTGGATACTCATTGAGCCAGTATGGATGTTCCATTGAGACCCTCACTCCACTTCTTGCTCTCACAGACATCTGCCTGGTTGAGAAGTGCAAAGAGGCTACTTCACTTGCCTTTGTCATTAGACAAGGTAGCTAGAATGTGACAGTGGAGTATAGGCTAGAGAAAGTGACAGCAAGTTTAACATCTCAAAGGAGCCAGTTGACAGAGAAAGACTACAAGCCATTCTTAACTTAGGCCACATACAACAACAGATCATGCTCCAGAAAAGCCAGTAACATGCAGACATGAGGAAAGCAAGTGTTGTGTAAATATTATATAAAGGATTGGAATCCTGCTGGCTCAGTCCTTTGCTTGGGAGTACTTTCTCTTTCTTATAAAACTATCTCTCTTTCTAACCATGTGTTCCTGGTCCAGTTCTTTAAGCTGGATCACAAGAACAGTTCCTGTAGACTCAGATCTGGGCCTATTACAATGCCAAAACTGAGCCTAAAAAAAAAACAAAAACAAAAAACTTCTTTCTTTCCCTTTCCTTGAACAGAACACAGTTCACCCAATTACATGAACTCTGTTTCATATCTCCACTTTGCCTTTGTCACACAGTTTTCTGAGAGACTTACTTCCGGACACTATTGTCTGAATTCTTTGCTCCATTCCAATGGATGAGGGTTGCCATGGGAACACGGATGGCCTCCACGTTGGACAAGACTCATTGAAGCTCTTTATGGAATGGAATTACTCTTGGTCATTTCCCTTGGCTTTCTGTAGCAGTGGCTGACATACATCCCACAGCTAAGAGAATGGGTTTAGATAATTTACTAAGACTGTGCTGATACAGCATAAACACAGGAGCCAGATCCCTACTTTTAGACAGGCTTATCTAGGTCCTGTGGAGTAACAGTATTGCACTGCCAAAGTGTACTAAGATGGATTCTCTGAGGTCAGGTATTATATACAGTTCTCAGCAATCTTGGGTACTGTTAGGTACCAGCACCAGTGACTTACTGTGGCTGAAAGGTACTGAGGACTGAAATCATACTGTGGGGGTAGTGTGGGCACTGAAGTGACATGGTGGAGATTCTGTGCTGATTCAGCAGCTGATCAGTCTTGTGCAATTCATTTTGAAGTTCTGCATTATCAAAGCAAGGAGTTTGGGTTTAATTAGCATTCCAACTATTTTCAGACTTGATACTCTAATATGATCCTTCACTGGGTAGGTCTCTTCAAATTGTGTTTTGTGATATGCTAATCTCACCAGAGCTGGGGCTGGTGACAGGAGGAGACATGTGGGGAATCCGGTTTGAGTTTATTGGCCTGTCAATTTTTGCTGCTCTTGTGCAGTGTGTCCAGTCAGTTCTGTTGGAGGACGAATGGTTATGCATGCAACGATCAAGTGGTAATTAATGACTGAGCTTCCTGGTGATGCCCACATGCAGCAGGTGCAGACATTATGACAAATGGACATGACCATATTCTTGACACGTTTGTCTCTCAAATTCATAAGCCCTTACTGAGAAATAGGACCCAACTGCCAGGCACAGCTCAAAAGCACTTTCCTATCTTGGTCCCTTTGTTCTGGTAAGCAGTTGTGAGAGTGACTGACATGTTCCACTGCCATGGAAACTCCTTATAATCACAACAGGGGCCTTTTAACAAAACTGGAGTACTTGGATCCAAGACACTGAGCTGTTGTTTTATGCTATTATATCTTTCTAACATGTTTATTGACAGTATCCACATCCTACAGATCCCCACCATTCAAAGTGTGTGATTCAGTGGCTTTCAAAAGTCAATGAAACTGAGTTAAATGTACCAAATTTTCATCATCCCAGAAAAAAAAAAACACCCTACAACCAATAGCAGTCAACCCTAGTTCCTCCCATCTCTTCAAACACTAGGCATACATTTCCTTTTTCTTTATTTCTACACATTCCTATATTTTTTAAAGTTATACACATTTTCTCTATATTAAATCATATAGAATGTTGTCTTTCATGAGTGACTACAGGTTTCTTTCATTAGACATAGTGTTTTTTAATATTTCTATTTATTTCATACACACATACAATGAATTGTGTTAATATTCACCTCCTACTCTTCCCACTAACTAATCCCAGATCAGTTACTAATATCCACACCCCCTCTCATCCACTGGAGTGTGTTCTACCTGCCAGGGGCCACAACCTTAAAAAAAACCTGACTCTCCCTCCCCCAGAAGTCATCAATAGTCAAAAATTTCTCAGCTAGGGATGGGGGTTCATGAGTCTCTCCCCACTCCACAACATAATATTTGAAAATCTCTTCATAGCCAACGGTGACAGTGTGGTGCATGTTTTATAACCACAGTGCTCGGAAAGCTATGGCAGAAAGATCAGAAGTTCAAGGTCAACCTCACTTACATGGTGAGTTCACTACCAGTTTGGGCTGCCTGAAGACCTTGCATTAGAAGTGTTTTTAAAGAGCTATTCATGTTGTAGCATGTGTCAGTATTTCATTTCATTGTTTAATAAAAGAACATTGTATTCATATACTAGCTCTATATGTATATTCTATATTTTATTTCTCAACTGGTGAACATTTCAATATTTTTTCCTAATTTTGATTATTACAGATATTTTCTGAGCATTCATGCATAATGTTTTATATGAGCATATACTTTCATTTCTCTTTGGTATAGACTAAAAGTAGAATTGCAGACATATGATCACTCTATGTTCAACCTCTCAAAGAATTACTACACTAGTTCTCAAGACAGTGGCCCTGTTCTGCCTTCCCACTCACTGCTTGAAAGGTCCATTACACCCTTTTTCTCTTCACCCATTTGTCATTATCTGTTCTCCTTTTGTTGGCCAATCTGATCACTCTTAAGGAGTCTATCAGGTGGCTTTGATTGAGATCTCCTTGATGGATAATGATGGGAATCATTCAGTTCTCTTTTTGCCTGTTTTATGCACATACTTTGCAGAATTGTCTATTTATGTCTTGTCCACCTGGCTGACTTTATACTGTTGATTTGTGAGAGTTCTTATACATTCTATTTATAAATTTTTCATCATATATATGACTAATGATATATAAGTTTGACTTCCAATAGGAAGTCAGTCTAAACTGACCTCTCCTATGCTTACTGGTCATTGAATGTCCATGTAAGCATGCTAGGAATCTGTCTGTTTCAGTTTGTTTTTCTCTTATCTCATTCATTTATGTGGATGTTCAGGAAAGCAATGAGTAAAGCCTATGTGGGTTGTAGAAAACAGAAGAGCGTGTTAGGAGCAGAAGCTTGAAGCAGAAATAATGACTATTCCCATCCATAAGTCCCATAGGACTTGATAAGTACTTTGAAATTACTCAAGTTCTGAAGTAGGAAAGCAAGGCTTTCCAGTACGAGTGACAAGGCCTCAGGACTCAGCTACCTTACTGCTTCCACAGAAAAAAAAAATGTTATATCATAGTTTCTAGATAATTACAGAAAACTCAGAAATACAATAAAGTTTTTAGATGATTTCTCACTCTGGAATCTAGGCTGAATAGGAATTCACAACCCTCCTGCATCAGTATCCCACTTGCTAGGATTACAGGAGTGCCCCACTACACCTGGCCCCATAAGTGAACTGTTTGTAAGTGAAAGAAGCTTTGTCTTTAATACACAGAGCCACATTTCTTTTCTTCATGGTTAGTGCATCATTCAACAAAATAGCCGACACTTCACATACAACCTCTTGTGCGGTACCCAGGAGGAGCACTGCAAAACACTTCTGTTTATGGAGTGCAGTAAATCTAGTGAATGGGACAGACTATTGAGAAAAGATGGACAGTATTTGGAAAGTGATGAAGGAGGTAAAATTGATGGTGTTTGGCAAACAAAGAAGTAACCAACAAGAGACATGAAGTCTAGACAAAAATATGAGAGCAACAAGACCAATTCTAGTAGGAGCTTTGAGAACTTTGGGAGATGGAACAGAGTGGAAGAGAGGACAAGAGCAGCTCTGCATAAAGTGCCAGAGTCCAGACCTCTTAAGAATGATGCTCAGCACCAAGAAGCCTTTGGGAGGGTTGATGGTACCTCTGCCTCCTCAAACAAATTCTCATAAAACCTACTTTACAGCATTACTTCTACAGCTGATCATCATTGTAACTGGCATTGTAGTATATTCCAGCTGTTCTGCTGAGTATTTCATAGAAATATGTCTTTTAATCTTCTTCTTCTGCATATACAAACAAGATAGCATTTCAGTGTCTATTTTAAAAGCAACTGGGCATCAGTGGCATCTATAGCCAGGCAGGTCTTGATAGAACTGTGTTCTAATTCTGCCAGCAATCTCCTGTTCCTTGGAACAGTGACTGTCCATCCACCCACATTTCCAGCTGCATACTGGAGATGGAGCTCCATCTGAACCCTATAAACAGGAATAATAGACTAGGAATCAGACTCTGTGGTCACTAACTGAGGACTAGGAATCAGACTCTGTGGTCACTAACTGTATGCCTTCAAAGGAGCTGACTGACTTCTGGGGGCGTTGATTACTTCTGTCTGAGGGAGATGACAAAATACATCTAACTTCATGGTGTCCCCTTAGAAACTCAGGGTGATAACCACATAAAATACAGAACATGATGTTCACATAAACCCACACTCCATAGATGTCATTTTTGTGACTGCCATTGTTATTAACATGGTTATTGATGTTCTGCTTGTCGGTTATTATCATGACCAAATCAGGATGAAGATGAGGGCTGTTTGCCTGTCTCCATGTGCAGATCACTAGACTTAACAATATTAAATGTATTTCACTGGGGCTTCAAGGATGCAGTTTGCTGTTGATGCTGCTGCTGCTGCTGTTTTGTTGTTATTGTTATTTTTGCACAAGATGCATTCCTGTCTCTGGATCACCATGGAAAGCAGGCAGGTAGCATCAGAACTTGTTTCTGAGTTCTGTGCACGCCCTGTGCTTACAAAGGAGTACTCTGCCTCTCTTGACCAAGAGATTATGTATTCTTCTTCTCTTCCAAATTCTGGGAGGGGTCATGTATTCTAGAGCATCTCACATCAAAATTCCAGACTATTGGCCAAAGAAGACCTTGGACCTCCTTATTAAAGATCAAGATACTTTGTCCTTTCCTCTGGGTGAGTATCACTCACTTGTGAGGATCAAAATTCTTCCCAGAATAGATACAAGATACACACAAACTCTAAGGAACAGAAGAAAAAGGAGACAAGACAGATTCTGAGAGGGACTGGTAGAGAAGCAATGCTGCCAAGAGTGCTTTGAATCATCTGTCTCACTCTGTGCTCCATGTAAAGGAGCTTGGCTGCAAGACCGGCAGCTTCTGCATATCAATGTAGGCCTACAAATGTTGTAAGGCAGAAATGAGCTGGAGAAGCAGAGTGTGCAAACACAGAGAAGGGGAGAGCAACTGTGATCCTGAGAACATCCTAACCTTACACCAAATTTGGTAGGACGTCTTCATGGAAGGAAACATGGAAACCAACAGAGGCAATATCTATGCTAGGTTTCTGGGGCTGCTGCTGAATTACAATATGTGTGACAACCGGATGTGATGCCAGCACGGGACTTATGGCAGACAAGAGATCACCTACACAGTGCCAACGACCAGAGAGTCACTCATCCAGTAAAGGAACTTGAGACTCATGGACTACCTTGTCCAATAAAAATATCATGTTAAAAATCTACCAAGAACTTGGCTGGTTCCAGGTAAGATATACAAACATGAATTCAACTTCAGTTAAGTCCCAGCCCAAATTGGAGTCATCAATTTTAGGCTTTAAGAGTTCTAATAGATTGTAGCATTTTGTTGTGGATTTAATTTGCAATTTCCCAGTAAAGATGTTGTATGTTTCTAGCAGGCTTAGGTGAGGTATCTATTCAGGCCTTTTGTGTGGTTTTGTTTATTTATTTATGTATTTGCTTTTTTGTAAAATACTTTCTGTGTGTGTGTGTATGTGTGTGTGTGTGTGTGTGTGTATGTGTGAGAGAGAGAGAGAGAGAGAGGAGGGGGGGGAGGGGAGGCACATTTGTGTGCATGCCTACAGAGGCCTGAAGAGGATAATCCCCTGGAGCTAGAGTTACAGGTGATTGTATACCATTCAATGTGTGGCTCTGGGAGATGAGATCAGGTCTTCTGCAAGAGCAGTGAGTGCTCTTAACCACTAAGCCGTCTCTCCAGTCCACTTTTCCACATTTTTCAATTGAGATGTTGTTTTCTATGGATGATTTACAAATTCTCTTAGTATTTGAATACACGTTTTTTTATGAAATGCATACCTTGCACATATTTTCTCCTTGTCTGTGATTTATCTTTCTGGTCTTTCAATGGTCTCCTTCACAGAGGCAATCACTTTAAAAAGTCAATTTATCAATTTTTCCTTCACACATTATGGTGTTGATGTTGTGTTTAAAGATTCATCACCCAACACACTGCATAGATTTTCTGCTGTGATTTCTCCTGGAAGTTTTATACCTTTCCATTTTGAATTTAGGTATATAATCAATCCTCAGTAAACATTTGTGAGCATATAAGGTCTGCGTCTATCTTCTGTTTGTTTTTGTAATGCTTGTTAAATTCCTCAAGGCCATTTTAAAGACTCTCTTTATTGAATTTTCTCTGTCACTTTACTCAATAATCATCAGCTGAAAATAATTGTTTGGGGTCTATTCCTAGACTCTCTTTTCATTAACATGTGCTTTCTCTATGTGTGTGAGATAGACAGATGGGGGGGGAGACTTTGTGTACTCATATATCTAGAGATCAGAGGCTGGCTTTGAATGTTTTCTATGGCTAACCTCCTTATATTTAAGAGAGTGTCTCTCACTGAACCTAGTGTTTATCGATTCAGCTGAGCTAGGCTAGCCACTGAGTTCCAGACTCTCTTGGCCCCTCCGGTGTTAATATTACAAATGCACCACCATACCCAGCGTTTGCATGGCTGCTAGGGATTCAAAGTCAGGTCCTCATGTTTACACAGTATGATCTTTACCAAGTAAGTCATCTCCCCAGCTTCCTGTGTTTATATTTCCACAAGTCCCATGCTGTAGTCTTATGGCGATTCTTTTTTTTTATTTTATTTTATATAAGTACTTTATTTTTTTTTCTTCAAGTTACATCTCAGTCACAAACCCTTTCCTATTCCCCCTTCCTGTCCCACCCTTCCCCCCTCTTCCCCCCCAACAGCTTCCCTTTTCAATCCAACAAATGGTTCTTTCTCTTCATCTATCACTGTATCCCCCCCTGGATAAGATGCAATGAAGAAAGGGTTTCCTTCCCCCATCATGGTGAGTGTCCAGATGTTCCTACAGAGCCACCTTTTTCTCAGTTCTGGCTTGTAGGAGTTAAGTTCCAGTTTCTGTCCCTAGAGGACCCTATGAGGTCTTCTGTGCGATCCTATTGATAATGGAAATAGTAAAGTCACCTGTTTCTCTTTCCTCAGTGCATAGGCTGACATGCAACACACATACAACATACACCTGACACCAGAACAACCCTGTGTCTTCATGGATGACATTCAATGCTGACTTCATCCAACAAATCATCTTCACAATCTCTTCAGACATTCAAGACACACATCACTTTAGAATGTAGGCTTGGATTTTCTAAAGTAAAGAGCAAAAATGTAGAGGTTATGCGTGAAACCAAAACAGAGTTTTAGCATCCTATTATTTTTGCTTAGTGTTTATTACTGAAGAATTATTTGGAAAAGAAAAAAAAACAGACAATAAAATATGGTCATAATATGATCCAGAGATAAGGCAAGTGAACTTTAATAGTTGGAGAAGAGTATTATGAAAAACATTCATTCATAAAAGTCTTTCCAAAGAGACTAAGAGTATTTATGAACTAAGAAAACATGGTAGTATCTTCTAAGACAGAACTGGAAGGTCATTTCAGTGAAAACCACCCTTGAGTATGGCCTTGTGGAAAGAGTCATAGAAACTTTGTTGTTGGGGTAGTGTTATGCATTCTAAATGTTAATTAATTGGTCCTGCTTGCTGTCTGTTGCTTACATTGACTCTGATTGGTTAAATAAAATGCCGAGGCCTGAGATTGGGCAAAGACAGAGAAAGGTGAGACTTCCTGGGATTAGAACAGGAAGCCTGTGCTTTAGACAGAAGATTAAAGCATTCCAGCCAGGAGCAGGAAGAAGACACATGCCATGGGTTAGAGAAAAGAACCTCATTCCACATGGCCAGGAACATTGGCCTAGCATGGAGAATGGCAGTCCAAGGGGACATATGTATATCTGGGGTCATATTTGGGTAATAGAATTAAGAGCTAGCTTAGATGGGCCAAGATTGCTCCATCCAGGCCTAGGCTTGTGAAAATCCATGTGGTGTCTGCGTGCTCATTTATAATGGCTGCTTAAAGATTAACAACTGCCAAACCAATTAACAATAATATAAATACAGGTTAAATAATTTTTTTAAATACTTTATTTTTTTTCTTCAAGTTACATCTCAGTCACAAACCCTTCCCTATTCCCCCTTCCTATCCCACCCTTCCACCCTCTTCCCCCCAGCAGCTTCCCCTCTCAGACCAACAGATGGTTCCTTCTCCTATAACAGTAAATACTATACAAAACAACAGATATAAATATGTCACATTTATGAGAGTTAAATGGCCCAACATACCTTCCCAATGTCCAGTCCATACATATTTGGCCCCTGACTTTAACATTCTACTATCTAACCATCTCCATGAGTTTAAAGGTCTTTATCTGACTCAACATTCACACCAACTTGCAACACAATTTTAAGAGTAACTTCTTAGATCTATAACACCCTCTTGATTCCTAAACAACTCAAAATTTAACCATGAGACTCTAGCTGTCTATTCTTCAACCACCTCAGAGACCTGAGAGAGATAAATATATCTGCTTATATAGGAAGTGCAGGGCCCGCAGCCTCCAAAACCAAGAAATGACATACCAATGACTGCCTGGACAGTTCCCATTTTCTCTCCATACATTCCTGCATCAATCTTCAGCCTTTGAGTCCTGTTTCTCTGACAGACATTTGTTGTAGAGCAGGGATTATGAAGGACCTACACACCCTGTCTTGGCAGAGCCAGGCTGTCAACTTCCCTGCCACCAAGTTTTGTCCTTTTTGGACAGCAGTCTGTCTGCAGTTGGAGCAAGGAGTTTTTTCATGCCAAGAGATAGGCTTGCCACTAATTCAACCATCTCACACTGGAGATTCTTCGATGCTTATCTTCTACTTGGAGTAGAATAGGAGGTGCTGTAATGTGAAGCTCTGGCCTCTTGATACCAACCGTCTAAAACTGTTTAGGATAGTTAAGTAAAACAAACTCCTAGTCATGCAAACATGTCACTTTGTTAGCTACTATGACAGTCTATCACAGATATTCTCTAAACTACTCAGTAATCAAGTTGTTAAGAGACAAGCAACATTTGCTTATCTAAATACAAGAGATGGATAGGGCATCTTCAAAAACCCCAAGAGATCTGCAGAATATGGCATTCAAAGATGTTATCTTAAATTAAGATTTTCTTTTTTTTATATCGAGACATATCAGGTTAAATAATTTAATTAGCCTTATTTTCTTACACTTTGTTTGAAGAAAAGGCATGTAAACTGTATCTTCCAAAATGAGCAGTTTTTACAGAAAAAGTGAAGGACTTGAAAGTAGAAATGAGGCCATGCAAATAGCATCTGCCAAGATAAGAGAAAATAGTGTGTTGTGTTCTGTACCCAGGAAAGAACAAGCCATTTTCAGTATCCTCAGTATAGAATTCATGTGGAAAAGTAGAAGAAGATAGCACTGTATTATTAACCAAGGGCAGCTGATCAAAAGCTTGTGTATCCATATTAAGGAGGTGAGTTTTGCAGTGAAGGTGATAACAAGTTATTTAAAAATGTGAAACAGGGCAGTAGAAGGATGGGCTGGAGGGATAGGTCCCAGTAAAAAGGGGACATTTCAGTAAGCCAATGGCACAAGTTAAAGAAGTGCACATGCCACACACATTTAATTACAGTATTGGAAAGAAGGAGACAGGGACGTCACTTAGCCAGGAGTTCAAGACTAGCTGGGGTGTCATAGTGATACCCTGTATCAAATTGAAAGAAGGAAGGAAAGAAAGGGAAAGAAAGAAAGAAAGAAAGAAAGAAAGAAAGAAAGAAAGAAGGAAAGAAAGAGAGGGGAGGGAGTAGGATGGGAAGGAAGGAAGGAGTGAAATGAAGGAAGGAAGGAGTGAAATGGAGGGTATACATTGTGCAGTTAGTCTGTACCAAGCAAGTTGGAAATTAGTAGTGCATCATAATAAACAGTGTTCCTAACTTGCAGAAAACAATTCAGTTTAGAATCTTTTGCTATCAAGGAGTAAGAGATCACCAGGGTCTAGCAAAAGGATGTAAGAAAAGGAACATTGTCCAGGAGTGACTGGAGCAGAGTGAATGACAGGATGTGGACTAAAACACAGATCAGAATTGACTGAAGTTTCTAGCATGGGCTAGACAGATGTCAAGACACAAGTTGCAGGGTAAATGATGGAAAGAAGAGTTAAGAGGAAAAGGAGCAGGTGGTGAATCCATGGTAACCAGATGACATGAAGTTAACTGGCTGGTGAGTCAGACAAAAGATTGAGGACACATTAAACTATAGAGAGAAAGAAAAAACACTATTTAATTCTATAATACATCCAAGGAGCAAAACAAATAAATTCTAAAAATCCTTTGTGCAAAGTCATGAGCAATTGTGACAATTTTTAGACATACACCTAGGTGCCAGGAGCTATACCTAAGGAATTATAACTTGGAGATCCATCAACTGTCTCCATCTCTTCAAGGATTTCTCCCTTGCTCTCAATAGTCCATCCCCAAACCAGCTGTACATGACTTCAGCAGGCAAGTGAGTATAGGTACAATTCAGCAATCTGAAACAACTCCTCTTGGAAAATATGACTGCTTCTCCCCAGTAGGATAACACCCATCACCTATCACTTTGTGGTCATTGGTGAGCTATACAAGACCAACTTAAATCAGTATTGGGCTCAAACGCAGTGCAGAAGAAATGTACAAAAAAAAAAGCTAATTAAATGATTTACTAGTATTTATATTGTATTTAATTGGTTCGGCAGTGTTAATCCTTAACCTGCCATTATAAATGAATACATACAGACACTGGATGGATTTTAAAAAGCCTAGGCCTGAGTTGTACAATCCTAGCCCATCTAAACTAGCTCATAATTTTATTACCCAAATATAACCCCATATATACATATGTCCCTTTGGACTATTATTCTCCAAACTATGGCAATGTTCCAGGCCATGTGGAAGGATCTTCTTTAAACTACCCCATGGCATGTCCTCTTTGTTTGCTCCTGGCTTCTCCCCAAAAGCTTCTTCTTCCCAAGATGCTCTCTGTCTCAAAAAGCCTGAGAACCTTAATCGTGCCTACCTCTGTCTTTGCCCAATCTCCAGGCCTCAGCATTTATTTAACCAATCAGAGACAAAATAAGTAACAGACAGCAAGCAGGACCAATCAACATTTAGAATGCATAACACCACTCCATCAAAGAAACTTTCCTTAAACTAATCTATTAGGGGAACCCTCTATTTACTATCTCATGTCTTTGCATTGGGGCAGGGGGTTGAGAGGGTACATGGGCTTAAAATTATGGACCCTATGGCCCACGCATATACCGATCATCCAAAATGAGAAAACAGTCTATCAATCAGGATAAGGATCAACCACATTTCTGTTTCTGGAAATTGGCTTCTCCCTCCACCTAAAATCATTTAAAGAACCTTAAAACAGAAGGAGCACTTGAGACTCATCCTTGTTTCTGTGGAGTTTATCCTATGCCTTTGCTCTTACTTTTTTCTCCTTTTTTGTGTTTATTACTTCAAGTGACATCTCCATCACAGCCCCCTCCCTCCACCCATCCTGGTCCCACCCTCCCACCATTTCCCCCTTCTCCCACCTATCCTACTCATCCAGTGTGGGGTGCCCTACATATCAGCCCCCTCAGTTCAGCAGTCACATGAGGGTTAAGAGCTTCCTCTTGCACTGGGGGCCTACATAGCTGCTCCACCTGTCCCATTAGCAAGTAACAAAGTCCATGTTCCTGTTCCTTTCAGTCTGTTGGTTGTAGGATAGTTATCCTGTACTATATGACTAAAATCCAGTTATAAGTGAATAGATGTCATGTGCATCTTTCTGGGTCTGGGTTAGCTCACTTAGGATGAGCTTTTCTAGTTCCATCCATTTGGCAGCAAATTGCATGATTTCCTTGTTTCTGATGTCTGAGTAGTATTCCATTGTGTAAAGGTACCACAGTTTTTTTAATCCATTCTTCAGTTGAGGGGCATCTGGGTTGTTTCCAGTTTCTAGCTATTACAAATAAGGCTGCTATGAACATAGAGGAGGAAACTTCCTTGTGATTTGGTGAAAATTCACTTGGATGTGTACCCAGAAGAGGTATGGCTGGGACTTGAAGTAGAGCTATTTCAAGTTTTCTAAGATATTGCCAGAATGATTTCCATAGTGTTTGCACAAGTTTGCATTTCCACCAGCAATGGAGAAGTGCTTCCCTCTCTCAGCATGTGATGTCATTTGAATTTTTGATCTTAGCCATTTTGACAGGTATGAGATGGAATCTCAGAGTCATCTGGAGTTGCATTTCTCTGACACTTAAGGATGTTGAGCATTTCTTCAAGTGTCTCTTGCCCCTTTAGAAATTTGTCTTTTGTGAATTTTAGGTTTAACTCTGTTCCCCATTTTTTGATTGGATTATTTGGTTTATTGGTGTTTAATTTCTTGACTTTTTTTTTTTTTTTTGGTTTTTTGAGACAGGATTTCTCTATGTAGCCTTGGCTATTCTGGACTTGATTTGTAGACTGGGCTGGCCTCAAACTCACAGACATCTACTTGCCTCTGCTCCCAAGTGCTTTGAGTTCTTTATAAATTTTGGATATTAACCCTCTGTCAGATGTGGGGTTGATAAAGATCTTTTCCCAATCTTTAGATTGACATTTTGTTCTTATGACAGTGCCCTTTTCCTTACAGAAGCTTTTCAGTTTCATGAAGTCCCACTTATTGATTGCTGGTCATAGAGCCTGAACTATTGGTGTTCTGCTCAGGAAGTTGTCACCTGTGCCAATGAGTTCAAGGCTTTTCCCCACTTTCTCATCTATTAGATTTAGTGTGTTGGGCTTTATGTTATGGTCTTTGATCCATGTGGACCTAAGTTTTGTGCAAGGTGATAAATGTGCGTCTATTTGCATTCTTTCACATGTTGACATCCAATTATATAAGCACCATTTGTTGAAGATACTTTCCTTTTTCCATTGTATAGTTACTTTTAATAAATCTATACTACCACTACTAATATTCCACCCAAAAACCCAAACATTGCCTCATGGGATACCCTGATGACTGCTCTGATAACAGTATTTTCACTCCCTTCTGCAAATCCAAAGAAAGAACAGGTTGAAGTAGGCACTAGGCCAGGCCTCTTCACTTCTTCCTCAACCTTAGACATTCCTTTCTCTTTTACCTCCTGGGGAGCTGTGAGAATTCATTAAAATTTGAAGCTCCTCCTTTGATGGTTTAACAAGAAAACAAAAGCAAAACAAGTTAAAATGCCACATCCAAAGGCTGGATTCCAGAAATTAGGCTGAAATTGTTTTGCTTGGTCCCTAGACACATTGGGATAAACTCATTTTAGGAAACATTCCTTTCCTCTCCAAGGATAAAAAGGGAGAAAAAAAAGAGGAATTTCCTCCATAGAATCTTTAGCTCCAGTACATTTGCAGTTGAGTGGGAATCCCACTGAAGCTTAAGTCATTTGGATCAGTACAAAGAACAATCATTAGGAGTCATAGCCATAAAATTGAAGCCACTTAATCAGCAGCAATCCAGTGTGTGCAATTAATTACAGTGATTGCAAGGCTGAGAATCACAGTGATGCATACTAATAACTGGCCTTGGTAATTGATGCCTCTGGATGGTTCCAATATAACATGGAGTTCCAGCCACACCTATTCCTGCAGGAGGGCTCCTGGTACTACTGAGACCCTTCTTCCAAGGCACCTTCAAAATGCTGACAATGATGCTCTCAGCCTGGCCATAAAAGTGCACAGATACTTATTCCCATTTGAGCGCTGAGAGAGCTGTCACCATGGAATATAGTTCTCCCTTTTGCACAACTGGCTCTCTCCTTTGCAGATTGGCTTAGCAAGGCTTTTACTGCACTTTGTTGGGTTTTCCAACAGTCTTGATTGAAAGCTATCAAAGTCCAGCAATGTGAATTCTTAAGCAAAGATACTAAGCCCCTACTGACAGCTCTACTCACAGGAAAGGGCAAGATAGCCCATGGCTTCTGGATAAGGGCAGATTTCCAGCTGTGGACAAGAGGCTTTGTTTGGTTGTTCTTGGGACTCCCACGTTGAACTTTTGATCAATAGAAAAAATGACAAAGCCTTGCTCAAGCTTTATCATGTCAGATCTTCCCTAAGTATTCAGTTCTCCTTTTGCATTACTGTCTTCTGGCTCATCGCATCAAACCTCCAGGTCTTCAAGACCAGAAGGGATGCCTCAGTATCTTTACATAAAGGGTGTGTAGAAGAACATGTTGGTTGATTTGACGTTTTACATTTTAACACATTCTCCAAGGTAATCTGAGGCAGGTGATGGATGTACACAGAGTAATAAATGTTACTGCAATGCAACAAGGGCACCTCCAGGAAAGAAGGATAGGACCAGGACATATGTGAGTAGCACAGCCTCTTGGGCTGTGATAATACAGCCCAACAGGAGGCTAACTTCCAAAGTCCCTCCTTGCAAAGGCCACTGTACTTGGCCTAGAGTGTTTTGTGAGTCCAGGAGGAATGAGCTTTGCCTAATTAAGCTCCCTGGAATCCAACACCATTAGCTTCTCTTTGAATCAAAAGGCCCTATTCTTCCCTATCTTCATCCTCTAGTCTGAAGTTTCCAGAGAGCAGTGAGTGTGATGCACAGAAGGCCTCAATACATATAGAAGTCTATTCCTTGATCCTCTTTTTAGAGTTTTGTTGTGTCAGTGCAGACGAGATCTTTTGGGTTTGCCCCTCAGATACTGGAATTCACACAGATCCCCTTATGCCTGTCAAAAAACAAATGGCAAGAGAACTCAAAGGGAAAATCCCAGTGAGCAGGCTAAATGAATTTTTGAGCTAACCCACAGGGAAGGGCAGAGTCATAGACGAGACATTTCTGCTGATCTTATGAAATGCAGACTCAAATGTGCTGGTCTTAGGCTCTTTAGTTTTTCATCTGACAATTAGGCACTCAGGCCGAGAAGAGTGCTATTTGTAGAGTCTGAGACTGATGGTACTAGAATAAATTCAGTAGATTGAGAAGCTGTAGATAAATTTCACATCTGTCACTTAATTTATCTCCCAGAAGCCCTGACACACTTTGGCATAAATAAAGGAGTCCATCAAGACAAACACCTCCAGAACATTGTAGACACACAGCCATGCTCTAATAGGCATGCTCTTAAAAGGTCCCCTTGCCCCAGCCAATCACAAGTCACTCTACACACTGGAGGCACAATGCTGATAAGATATAGGCTGAATGGGTAGAGTCATAGGCAGGAACCAAACCAGGTCAGGAGCATTAGTGCCTACGACTTCAATTCCAGGTAGCAGAAGCTATCTGTTGATACCCAAAGCTATAAGTTACTTGACACTTCTCTTCTGGCCAGAGCTTCTTACAATCAGGAGTCTGCAGGACTAAGCACTGGCCCTGATGTCAGAGTACCAAAGGGGTATTCAGAGAATCTATCTGTTACACAGAATAGGCATTGCCACCCAGAGGACTCCCCTCTAGTCCTGTTCTTCTTTTGTTACTGGTGTTGTTTGACAAGTCTGTGATGTTTTTTCCTTACTCAGTTTCTTTATCTGCACAAGGAATATAATTCCCACAATGTGACTCATATGACTATTTAAATCACACTTATATGGGGATTACCCTATCCCAGGCACACTTCTAAGTCCTATGAATTGCCCCGGTGCAGATTTAAAAAAACAAAAACAAACAAACAAACAGGTGCAGAGAACTTTACAACATGACCAGGATTGTGCATATGACTAGTGTGAAGGAACAGCACCTTCCACTGACCTTTTTTCAAGACCGATTAAATGGTTACAGCTTCAATGATTGTGTAGAGTTTAAATGTTACAAGACCAGAGTAAAATTATTTTGTGCCATCTATAGGCCTCTTAATAGTCATTTATTGCCACCTTCTGTGTGTGACCTCACATCTTTGTGACCACTACATAAATCCTTTAGAATGTACAGACACAGAGCTCCCACCTACCAACCAAAAAGCTAAGAATGCCATCAGACAAGCATCTGCAGCCAGCCCGTAACAGATGTTTCATTGCTTGCTTTACTTGCCTAGCTAATGTTTCTTCCAATGTATTTTTGAACTGTCTACCCTACTTTGCTTTCTGTTGCTCTGATAAATACCATGACCAAAGCATCTTAGGGGAAAAAGTGTTTATTGGGTTTAGAGATTACATTTCATTATCCATCACTCAAAGAAGACAAGGCAGGAAGTCAAGGCAGGAACCTGAAGTAATCCTATGCTGACTTTCTGCCCATGTTTAGCTAATCTCTTTGTATAGCTGAGGCCCAGGGAATGATTACCACCCACAATGGGCTGGATCCACCTATTTCAATCATTAATCATGAAAATCTGTCACAGACATACCTACTGGCCAATCTAATGGAAGTAATTCTTCAATTGAGACTCCCTGTAGACTTGTGTCTCACTGACAAAAAAGCAAACAAACACAGTACCTTAATTTATGACTGTTTGGTTCTGTTATCATAAAACTTGATCAAGTATTACTATGTTAGAACACTGAATTTGGGGTAACCTGAATCTGTGTTCCCAGGCTATAGTTACTAATATTTGTCCCCAGAATAAGCTTTCTAATTTGTTTTGAGGTGAGAGTTGTGATTTTACATTGAGGCTAGTGAAGGTGAATCATAGAACTTATTCAAGAATACTTAGCCTTAGCATGTGTTGAACAATTCTACAGCACCAAGTGATAGGTAACATGAAATGAACATTCAAGCCCTTTAAGTTAAACAGGTAGTTTCTTAGCATTTTTTTTATTTCAGAGTACAAGATAATTTTTGAAAAGACATTTTACTTTGTAACACCAAAATAAGACTTTCACAAATAATCCTAAACAAGTTGTTATTGCATAACAAGCTATCCATGAAATGTAGACTTAAAACACTTATACTATCACTCATGAGGCAGAGGAAGGCCAAGCTCTATAAATTCCAGACTAGCTAAGACTACACAGTGTTAGCCTGTCTCAAACGACACCATCTTATAAAAAAGAAATCACTACACTGTGCTTTATCATGCGTTTTTATTTATGGAGTGTG
Source organism: Lophiomys imhausi (assembly GCA_907164525.1). Classification (NCBI taxonomy): domain Eukaryota; kingdom Metazoa; phylum Chordata; class Mammalia; order Rodentia; family Muridae; genus Lophiomys; species Lophiomys imhausi. The sequence continues at coordinate 4,477,529 of CAJQZJ010032307.1, forward strand.
GGTGAATATTCAGGCAGGGACTAGCTAGGCAGCTATTTCTGTTCCTGACAATAACAGCTGAAACCACCTAACGGCCATCAGCTTGGAGGGTCTTAGGACAACCTCAAGTTTGTTCTTCCTTCCAAAATGGCAACTTCGGGGTGGTCTAACTTGCCAGACCATGTATGAGGGTCTAGCTGGCAAAGTGAACCCTACATTGACTTTATAACCCAGCCTCAGTAACAAGAGTGCCTTCTGGCCTATTCTGTTGGTCAGAGGAATCCTAAGACTTTGCATTTTCTGAAGGATGTGAAACAAGCCTTACCTCTGGATGGCAGAGCAGGAAGTCTCATTCTAAAAGAGCCGACAAGATAGGAAGAGCACTGGGGCTATTTTTGAAAATGGAGCATGCTATAAATATTTCACCTCATTATATTCAGTGTATATACTACTGAGTTTTCTACTTTGTTCTATCTCCTTTTGAAAATGTTGACCACAAGTCACTAAATTAATGACCCACTCATGGGATTTTTTTTTCTATCATAAAATGTGAACAATGAGTGGCATACATACATCTTGTATAAGAATTATCCCGGGCAAATTAGCACACCCATCACCACCATACTGTACACTAGATACTCAGAACATAGCCATACCTGAATGTTTGTTCCCTTTGAGCAGCACCTAAGCATAACCCTCTCCCAGCCTCTAACCAGCTTGGGGAAATAAATATTTGGATTTGCTTTTCTCATGCACACCAACTCCAATGTGATTAAACAGGTTAAATATATGACATATTCAATATTGTCCTCAGCTCAGGCTGTTTCCAAAGCAGATATGCTTAGCCACTGCTTACTCCTACGCTTAGGCAAAGACGTGGATGCTGACTTCAACCTGTCACCCCTAATGTACCAATTTGCACTCACCTATCGTTATAGGAGGGCATGATAACATTGTTGTGGATTTAAGTGAGTAGGATGAACAATTTCCCATGAGTCTCTTTCTCTCTCTCTCTCTCTCTCTCTCTCTCTCTCTCTCTCTCTCTCTCTGTCTGTCTTCTCTCTCTGTCAGGTGTTGAGGCTTTTATGAGCAGGGACATTTGGGCCCCCAGTGAGTTGATGGAAATACCCCATATGAGTTAAGGGTACATATAGCACATTCTAAGATCCAATCCTTGACTAAAGACCAGGATGTCAATTCTGGGCAAGCTGCAAGTGGGAACTGCAAGGACTTTGTTTATACATCTGGGCCATTCATAGCATTTCAAATGAAGGCTGAAGGAAGACATCACCCCATAAATCATATTGGATACAACATGATGTTTTCTAATTGCTGGGTTTGGGCAAATGTCAGCTCCTAGGACAGAATCTTATTATTAGATTTAGAAAAACAATGGCAATGCCAGCACACAGTCTGCAAGACAAAGTGTCAGCCACTGGGTAAACATTAGACCCAGACAACCATTTGTCCTGTCCTCTCCTCACCCTGGTACATGTCCCCTTTCTTTTAAAGAGTTGCTGGGTGTCACCTGGAAAGAATTTAAAACTACACTGACTGTGGAGAAGAAACATCACTGATACACCAATAGGTGCTTCCTTTGTGTTCTTTAGAACACAGTTTTGAAACACATCCCAGTATGTATTCAGTGAGGAGGGTCCAGGTCTGAATTAACTCAGTGTGCTAGTTGATGTCCATTAGCAACTGGCGTTTACCATAGTGCAAGACTGCTTGGCTCTCCTGGCCTCTATTCCATCCTTTGCCTCTTTCAGTTGTTTTCTGCTATGTGCACAACAGCAGTTCTTGATCAAATCTTATTCCCCCTGAATTATTCCCTGCTTCCACTTCCTCCTTGGATCACAGTTAAGTGAGGAAAAAGAAAGATGCTACTCCAGGTTGGGAGTCTTCCTCTAAGGCAGTGGTTCTCAATCTGTGATTCAAGGCCCCTTTGAGGGTCAAACAACCCATTCACAAGGTTCGCCTAAGATCACTAGAAATATCAGATATTTGCATTATGATTCACAACAGTAACAAAACTACAATTATGAAGTAGCAACAAAAATAACTTTATGGATAGGTGTCACTGCAATGTGAGGAACTGTGTTAGAAAATCACAGCATTATGAAGGTTGAAAAACACTGCTCTAAGAAGTCTTATGTTGTTGGGAAAGCCCCTTTCCTGGAAGCACAGCTGCCTGATCAATGTCATCTAACACCTTTATCCTCTCAGGCAAATGCTTTGATGCCTCTGCTTAACATGTACCATGTGCAGTGATCCCAAGTACCCCAGATCTCCAGCGCTGACACACAGAGGCACCTTTGCCACTCCATCCTGTCCCTTCCTGCAAGTTTGGCCCTACTTCCTATATCTGGCTTTGTATGCAGAATAAGACACCCTACTTGGAAACCCAGTGTCACCTATCCAGTTCAGGTCTATCAGTAAGGAACCCTGACAGTGGGAAATACTACCTTCTCCAGAGTTAACATGAGTAGATTAATCCTAAGGAACTGCAGCACAGGATGGGGAGAAAATCAGAGCAAGAGATTCAGTAGTACCAGAAGGACTTGTTATAAGTAGTTTCCATCCCAGGCAGCCGCAGCAGAAGCGAAGTGCCCTCAAGGAATGATTGTGCCTTGTGGGTACTTACCTGGGGGATGAAGTTTGGATATTTGTTATCTGATTCCCAAGAGCCATTGGTTGAAGCTTGGAGTCTTATCTGAAGGAAGATAATTCTCTGGAACTTCAACACTGCTGTCTGGAGTGACCCACCCACCCGACTCCCAGGAAGTGAAAAGATGTAGGTAAAGATAGCGATTGGCCAGACATTCTGTAAGCTAGGTCCAGGAGTTATGAGTATTGAGGAACAGCCTCAGACTCCCTCTTACCTGAGCCATGCTTGGCCTATAGGCTCTATGCAATCTGGGAAGTCTTGTAGAGTCCTCATTATTCAACTGGGTTCTCTAGTGTCCTCAAAGTTACTCTGACCAGTACCCTCATATTACTCTCTCCTGATTCTATTCTATTACTCTCTATGTTTCTATTTCATTTCCTGGTTATGTCCTCTGGTCTAACAGATGTGAATTGTACATTGATGAGGGCAGTTGTAGTGTTCAACCACACATAACCCGGGCAGATGGTATTAACATGAGGACTTACAGAGGCCCCATCTAGACTTCAAACAAGATAAGGAAGCCTTAATTTATTTTAAAATGTGTGCATATCCCTGTAGCGAATTTGTCTGGAATTTGAAAAGGAAAGCCTGAGTCAGAAAGAAAAATTAAGAAAAGGTTAAGAAATCAAAGTGACGTCTGCAGGTACATTCACTGAGGGATCACAAGTAACAAAACAGTGGACTCCTAATTGGAGTGGGTTCTGTAACTCTGTTGCTTAGCAATATACTGCAAGCAAAACAGCTGCCATCTTCATGAGATCAACTGTGTCTCCAGGTAAGAGTCCATCAGGACTGGGACTGTAGACTCCTTGATATCACCTCCTATAAGTGGAGGGTGGGGAGTGAGGAGGGTCATAGAACTGTCACCTGAGCACCTGCCAGTTCTCCCAGCCATCAGGGAGACTAAGAGAAGGGGACTTCATCTACACATCTATGAGAAATCCATCATCCATGGTAGATGAAGGCCTTCCTGCATGGCTCCTTTGCCCTTGTCAGTAACCCACACTTGGAGTGACCTACTGGGTGACATTTGTGGAGGAATTAAGTCCAATTAAGATTCAACAGAACCAGGGATGGTTCAGGACACAGGAGGTCTCCTGGTGAGTGGGGGCTGTTAGCATAAAGCCTTTGAGTGCAACAATAAACTGCTATGTTGTGGGTAGGTGACATCTTGCCAGAGGCATTCCTTGGGCAGATGAGACATTCCTCCCATGGAAGTGAACAAAGTTCTATGTGAACAGAATTCACACAGTAGGATTGTGTAGAAAAAGCTATTATATACAGGCTGGACTCACCCAGGCTCATTAGGCAATCTCAGGGAACTCATTCGTTACCAAAAGTGAACCGTGGTGGAATTGTACTGTGGTTTGTTGCTAGAGCTTTAAGGGGAAAGTTAGATGTTGTTCCCTTCTCCCTCGGGGAGGAATTTTAGCAGCATTCTCCCAGCAACAGCACAGTGCCTGGCACTAAGCCAGTTTCCTGGCTTTAATGGGTTAATGAGCTCTCTGAACCTGCTCTACATAGTGAAGAGTTTCCTTTTCTGATACCTAGATGCAAACTCCTGAGGCCAGAGAAGAGATAAAATGTACTATGTTCTGGGTCAGAAATGTTAACAGGCTGTCTCTGGGTCTATGATCTAGGATTTAAGCTTCCAGAATTTAAGAGCTGAAAGTAGCTGGCTGTATTTGCCAGACTAACTGTCCAAAGGAGAATGACTCAAAGCAGTGGTCATTCATTTAATGCATTTTTCTGTAGTGGGAAGTTTGGAAAGGGCGGTGGGTGGTCCTTTTGTTGTGTTTAGCTCAACTGATTTCTGGTGGGCTTGCTTTATGTCTGTGTGTTCAGCTGGCGAGTGGGCTGAATTCATGACTTAGTATGACTAGGGCTGGAGATGGGAGGAATAAGGGAGTCTAGCTCTCGTTATCCAGTGTGCTAGTTAGAGTACAATCAAGTTGGGTGATGGAAATCTAAGACCAGAGGCACAACTGCGTAGGTAGGCCTATACTTATTCCAATGTTTTGTCACATTCTGTCAAGCCAGGTTCAAGAGGTAACAACATAGATGCTGGAAACAACCATAGATGGCTATCTTTGCAGGCTGTGTTACCTTTTCAAACTTGAAGAACCTTCTTGCTAAGACCGCCACAAACACTGAATTGCCAGGTCATAAATTTTATAGATGGTGCTTGTTTTGAGCCATTATGTTTGAGTATCATTTTTTATCCAGCAAAATTTAAAACTTAACTGATTCTTCATTTTAGCATGGGATCTCCTTGAATGGTTGTTAAGATAGTATCAATATAGAAGTGACTGATTAGAAGATGCTGCCAAGAGAAACAGGAAGTGAGTAGGGGGTGACCACCAGGAAAGGAAGGAAGTCTAGTACAAATGAGATGTGCTTCAAGTCCATGGACTGTTTGACTTTGCAGGGAACTTTTGAACCCAGTGCACATTGGAACCAGAGTTGTAGAAGTCCAAACCATGTCCTTGTTTTTGTCCCTTCCCTGTCAGTCATGGGCTACCAATCTTCCCAATGTGTTGATTTCAAGTATTTCCAGTTCTTTCCAGCACAAACAAACAGGGCTTTCTTTACTCCTAAGAGGCTACAAACTGTTCTCTGATAGTTTGATCAGAAGACTGCATTGATTGGTCTTCAAGATCTGGTATTTCGTACAGCATCAAAACCTTCCAGGAGTTGTGCCTGGAGCATCATTAGCATTGTCTGTCTTAGTGCCTGAAATGGGTGGTTTTCTCTGCACGTTCTGGGAGATTCTGTTTGGAGCCTATTGAGTGGTTAGGCTGCTTTTGCTGTTTCACTGAATGAGTTTGCTGTGTGGCAATAATGCTAGTTCATTTCTTCCTGTTAGTGCCTCGGTGAGGAAGAAATTGTCGTGAAGTGTCCTCATCATAACCTTTCATGTACTCAAAGACTGTCATTAATCTGCTTCCTGGACATTTTGTGCTGCAGAAGTGGCCTCAACTCCATTAACCTTTTCTCCTAATTGCCACACTTTGCTTTTAATCAGTTGTGCTGCATCTCTCGTAATCCTCTCTCCAATCCCAGCTCCTCCCTATACCAATTTATTTTGAAAAGATAAAGACCCAGACCAGACATTGACCTCCCTCATATGATTGTCTAGTTCATGATAGGAAAGTTGAGCTGAACCTTTACCCCCCAAGCACTGGGGTTTCATCATCACCCCAAAAATCATCTTTACTATTGAAGGTTTGCTTTGATTCAATGACAGGACATTTCTTCTATGGGTGATGACAGTACCCTCCCGTTACATGAGAAACAAACACTTGAAGAGGAGAAATCAAAATTCAAAAGAAGTACTGATCCTCCATGCTGGGAGACTATCTCACTTGCTCCTGCCCAGGGCACTCATGTGGCCTTCTACTAAAACCATGTTGTGAAGATGAATATTACTTGTCAACTTGATGGGATCTAGAGTCATCTGCAAGACAAGCCTCTGAGCCAGCCTGCAGGAAATTACCTTGATCACTTTAATTGCTATGGGAAGACCCATTTTAATTGCTGGCTAGACCATCCCCTGGACAGGGAGTCATGGACTATGTCCATAAAGAAAGGACATTGAGTACAAACATACATAATTTCTGCTCCTTGACTGTATGTGGAATGAAATCAACTGATTCAAGTTCCAGCTGCCTTGATTCCCACCTCCCCATGCTGGACTGTACCCTTGAACTCTGGGGTAAAAATAAACCCTTACTCCTTTACGTTGCTTCTACAGAGCACTGGCTGTGCATATGGCATTTTTTTTTACATCAGCGCCTGCCACACTCCTACCTGCATCAGATCACCGACACAACTTTTTGAAACAGGTTATTGGCCACATTCCCCAAGCATACATGTACCTATAGAACTTGAACAATTGCTGGTGCTAACAGTTGGGAAATCACATGCTGTAAATTGCTATTAATGGCCATACTCTCAGTTTTCTGAGAGCAAACATAATGTTTCTCATGCCTTTGTGTGTCTCCATAGTTTTTAGCACAATGTTGCCATATTAGTCAGGAACATTTAGATGTGCTGTAATAGCAAATACATATGATCTCCCCCCACCCAGTGGATGAAACCAGTCAGTTTGGGGCTTTAAAACTTTGCTTAAAATCTAGGACAGGCCACTGAGCCTACCCTCTTTCCTGTGGCTCAGGATCTGAGCTCCCTTTATCTTGCAGCATTACCAAGAGACACACATATTCCAGGGTCACTGAAAAGAAAAGTGCTGTAGGGTAGCAGGAGCTAAATATCTAGAATTGACAGGCACACATCTGGTCTAAGCCCACTGTCAGACTAATCACTTGATCCCAACCAAAGAGCAAGTATATCTAGGACACATAGGAAAAATTGTATCATTTTAAAGTTAATGCCGCCTGTGTTTGCCTTGCACACAAGACAAGTGGTCAGTAAATGACCACGCCATGGAGGGAAAGATAAGTAGCCTGGCCACTGCTGTGCAGGGTGCTAGATGCCCTCCCTTTCATTTTCATTCAGCACTGAGCACAACAATGAACAGAGAACACTGCTGGAGGGAGAGGGGTGAGGGTCCTGGACTTGAAACTCCTCTTGACAGAAAGTGAAATGAAGTTAGATCATTCATGTTTCTGCCAGCCTGAGCTTCATCATCTAAGCAGGAGAGTAAGTGTGCTAAACTCTCCCATCAGCATGTTCTGCAGTTTAGGGAGGCTATGCAGCTGTTTTCCTCAGCCTTCAAGTTCTAGAAGGCTCAATAAAGAATAAATCCTGTATATCATCATTACTTGAGCACTCGGAAGAAGCAATAGATCCCAAAGGGACATGTTCATATACACCATCCATCAAATGAATGGATTGCTCTATTTGCAAAGGATGTTTATGAATTTTAAGTCAAATAATAAAGTAGCCAACAGGAATAAGTATGCTCATCTGATTTCTATCATCTTAATTTATCTATTTCATTAAATAATAATAGTTTGAGCTTTGTGTAATGCAGGAGAGCAAAGCTGAGATCCTTGGAAGATTGAGCTGTAAGGTTTGCAGCATATACATTAGAATGCCTCTCAAGAGGAGCCTTCTGTAAAGAGAGCTCATCAAGGACTGATCAGAAACACCTTTCTCCAGGATGGCTAACCACCCGGGGGCCAGTGCAAAATTTAATGAGACCAAAATTTGTGGCACCCTGTATATGTGAGGAAAGAAGAGTGTGACCCACGGAGCCTGCATATGGCCCCACTGACCTTCCTCAGCAACTTGTGCAGCTTGAGGGGATCATTTAAAACTATGCTTCAGTGTCCCCAGTCCAGGAACAGCAGTAATCAACCCACTAATATAGGAGAAGAAAGGTTGCTATTGATTTTTCTCATCCCATCCTTGGGGCCCACTGTCCTCAGAAAGTTCAAGTTCTTTGTACCATTCCTATACTCAATATAAGACATAAGCGTTGTTACTGTTTTGTCTTTGAAACAATTATGAAGACTTTCTAACTATGAATCTTTGAAAGAGCAGGTTCAGTCACATATTTCTGCAGTTGAAGCTGAAAGGAATAAAAAGTTATAGAAGAGCTGGGGAATGGCTCAGTGGATAAAGCAATTGCTTTGCAAATGTGAGGACCACAAGTCAGTTCTGTAGTATCCAATTAAATGTCAGCTGGGAACAGAAGCCCACCTTTAATTCCAGAGCTCAGAAAGTAAAAGAAAGGGACCCTCAGAGCAAGCTGGCTGACTATACAGTCATACCAATCAACTCTGATTTCAAATTAGGAATGAAAAATAAAAAAGGTAGAGAACGATCTTAGAGCTATATGAGTCAAGGGAGTGGGAATATATATGACCAATATGATGTAGAACATCACAGTAATCTTAAGGAATGTCCATGTATCCTGCCATGGACCAGTCCATACCCTAGGAACCTTCACAATGGATATAGTTTACAATGTGTATTCAGAGTTTGTATGAGCCACTCCTTGTGGTCTAAGAGTCAAGAAAGGAAGTACATGGGGAAGATGATAAAGATGTAGATGAAGAAGTTGATTTTCTTCATTATCCTTCCTACTACACATTTGTACCTGAATCCAGCTACTAGGAACTGGTTAACCTTTCAAGAAATCATGGACTGACTCCCCAAGCACACATTGTTACCAATTCTCCTCTCTGTTTTTATTCCTTCTCAAAACTGCATTCTGTTACACTTTACTGAACTAATTCTCTGTCAATAAGCCACCCAAACGAGCTTGGTAGAATTTACCCTACACAATAGAGACCAGTAAACTCAGCAGAGCCCAGATGTAATTGTTATACATGTTAAGGTAGACCCCAATGAGACTGTTAGCCAGGAAATAGCAGCATCACCAACACAAAGTACTCAAACCAGTGAACAGTTGGGCCCTTAAGTATTTCTGTTATGAATGGACATTCCTGGAAAGAAATCACAGCTTCTCAATTTGTATTAGTTACCTTTCAATTGCTATGATGAGATACCATTACTAAAGCAACTTATAGAAGAGTTTGTTTGACCTTATAATTTCAGAGGGTAGCTCTATGACCATCATGGTGGGAAGCATGACATGCAGATATGATGCTGGAACAGTAACTGAGAATTCACACCTCACCCATAGAAAGGGGGAGAGAGAAAAGAAGAGGGAGTTTTGGAATGGCAGGGGCTTTTAAAACCTCAAAGCCCATCAGAATGGCTAAGATCAAAATCTCATATGACAAATAGCACATGCTGGCAAGGGTGTGGAGAAAGGGGAACCCTCCTCCGTTGCTGGTGGAAGTGCAGGCTTGTGCAACTACTATGGAGGACAGTCTGGCAATATCTTAGAAAACTTGGAATAGCTCTGCCTCAGGACCCAGCCATACCACTTCTGGCTATACATCCAAATGACTCCTCACCAGATCACAAGGACGTTTCCTCATCTATATTCATAGCAGCCTTATTTGTAATAGCTAAAAACTGGAAACAACCCAGATGTCCCTCAACTGAAGAATGGATTAAAAAACTGTGGTACATCTACACAATGGAATATTACTCAGCTATCAGAAATAAGGAAATTATGCAATTTGCAGCCAAATGGGTGGAACTAGAAAAGCTCATCCTGAGTGAGCTAACTCAGATTCAGAAGGATGCACATGGCATCTATTCACTTATAGTCAGATTTTAGCCATATAGTTCAGGATAACTATACCACAACAAATGCACCAAAGGGAACATGAACATAGACTTTTTTTTCCTGTCAATGAGACACTTTTCCCTAGTGGTGCTGCCTTGTATGCCCCCAGTGTATGAGGAGGCTCTTGGCCCTCATATGATTGCTGAGCTGGCGCAGGGGACTTTTATGTAGGGACACTCCACTCCAGAGGAGTAGGATGGAAGGAATAGGGAGTAGAGGGTGGGAGGGCGGGACTGGGAGGGATGGAAAGAGGGTACTGTGATGGAGATGTAACCTGAAGTAATAAATAAATAAATTTTTAAAAACCCTCAAAGCCCATCCCCAGTGGCATATCTCCTCCAAGACTATACCTTCTAATTATTCCCAAACAGTTCCACTAACTGATGTTTAGGAGACCAGGTATTCAAATTTATGAGCCTATGGTGGCCATTCTCATTCAAACACTGAACCATTGACCTATCTGCAAGAATGATTAACTGATTAAAATAGAAATGATATTGAGAGATTTGAATGTTGCAGGTCTTTGGTCTGACTATAATTTATCTTGGGCTGTTTTCAGTCCTCTTAATAGTCATAACTTGTCCACCTCTGTATCTGACTTAACAGACCACTAGATTCCACCAATCAAAAGGCTAAAAGAGTTGTCAGATAACATCTGAGGCCTATAGCAGAGATTTCCCTGATTTGCTTTAAACTACCCACCTAGTGTTTTCACCAATGAATTTGAAAAGTGCTTTGATTTATGACTTTCTTTTTTTCTATTGCTGTAGAAGTTCATCAAACTGTTCCCATATGCTTCCCAGTACCATCCTCTGGGCCACATTGCCACTATTTTCAGAATTTCACCATATTTGTTCTTAAAAGATCATCATAGCTGAGCTTTCTGACAAGGTCCAGGGAGTGTCATGTGGCACTCACCTTATTATCTGCCATCCCTCTCAACCAGTTGTATGCAATTATGCCCTAATTGTACATGTCCTTGTAGTCTCCAGTAAGGACTTGAGCATATGGGGGGAGGGGAGAGACTAGAAATGAGCTCCATCTACACAGCTGCGAGAAAGTCCCCATCCATGCTGGGTGTAGACCTTCTAGTAGTCAAACTCCTGTTTATGACCCCTTGCCCACTGCTGTGTGAGTAAGCTTCAGAAACTTATTGGTTTCCCCAAGAAAACTTTGATGAAATAATAATTCAGTTTTCCACTGGGACTATAGGAGGAAGAGTGGACATCATTTATATATTCTTCAGGGAGGGAATTTCCACAACATCTTGTTGAGACATGGAATTTGGGGTAACTTGAATCTGTGATCCTCAACCTAGGCTCCAGAATAAACTCAATGTTATCACCTTTGAGGTGAGAGTTGTATGTTTATGTTAACATTGCTCTTCCCAAAAGAGAATAGTTTCCCCTGGTCTGGATACTTTCAAACAGTCTAAAATAATAAAATATTTGATGTGTGGAAAGCAGAGTGGACTGGAACAGTGGACAGTGGGCAGAGGGGAGGGTGTGTACAGTCGCAGTATATTCATAAGTAACATCCCAGGGAGTCCATTTCCTAGTTACTACTTGAGCAAAAGTACCCTGTGTACAAGATTCCTATCTCTCCCTTCAAGATGTAACATCACAGGGCCCACCCTTCAACAGTTGTCTGTCCAACAAACCATTTCTCCATCATTGTGTCTGAGTGCGCGTTGGGAGGAAACTACTTTGAAAGGTATATATTTGTGAGTTCATTGTAGAAAATCCACAAAAGGTCAAATAGTTTGTTTTTTTTTTTTTAAAAAAGGTTTCAAAAATCTCACAATCCAAGAGATTCCTGATACTATTGTATAGACTGCTACTTTACAAAAATATTCAATACTTAATCATATCACAATTAGTAGTTCACTGTAGCCTGCTTTTCTCTATTCAGCATATGATGTTTTTCCCCTTATCACTAAATATTTTATATATTATTTTAGTGCTTAGTTATTATTCTCCTACTGATTTTAGCAAAGCTCATTTATCCATTGGCAAATAAATATCATTAGGGTTGTTTCCAGTTTTTCTCCATTATAAATTATGTCATAATTATTATCTTTCTGTAGCTGCTTTCTGCACATAATATCCATCATCAATAATACTTTCCATGACAGCATCAAATGCATTCATGTATAAAAATGGGTTTGTATCATCTTATCTAGCTCTATGACATGACCTCACTTGGTCTCCACTTTCCCCAGTGTGTGTGATCTCAGACTAAACAAGTGATGGGATATTTTAAGAATATAACAGGAAATTTGGATAATCTTAAACTAGTTTATATCTGAATGTCAATCGTTCTACATAGATTGCTAGCTAAGAACTTTAGCCAACACCTCTCTAGTGTAGATTTTCTCAAATGTAAATCATGTAAAATTTCTTTGTTACATTGCCATGAGGATTAAGAGGTTAAACAAGACCTGATAAGTAGTAGCCTCATCATAGTACCACTGTTATTGTCATGCATATCAATGTAATCAAGCAGAGCAGTGATTCAGTTTGGATGCTGCAACCTTCTTTGTCTTTGGACCTCAAGCCTCAAGCCTTTGCGTTCTTATGGCTGTACTCTCCACAGTTTTCATGACGACCCTTGGAAGAAATTTATTCCAGGAATATAGCAGACATTATTAACAGAAACACATATTCGAAAGCAAGGGATGGAAGTGAAGAAAGTGTGTGGTGCTAAGTTTTTGTTGTGACTTCATTTCTCCTGAGGGTCCCCAAGGATCATGGCAAGCATGTAGTCCAGAGTTATCCACCCAAGTATGAAGGACCTGAGGTTGGTCTCTTCTAGCCCCATAAACCATGGATATAGACAGCTCTCATAGCTGTGTGATGTTAGAGGGTACTGATTACCACTATTCAAGAGAATGCCATCATTATCGTTGTACAGAAACTGGCAATCCAAGTTGGGACTGTGTTCTACGAAGCAATGTAAGCAAACATGTCATCACCAAGAGCATGTGCTGCTCTACCAAAGAACTCTTGTTTAGTTTCTCATATCTCATATAGCTCCATATTCAGCTACTCCATTCTTAGATCAGAGGTATGCTTTGATCCAGTGATTTGGAGCATGGCACTGGAGACATACATAGGAAAATTGTTGATTGGTGGTTGACCACCTGAGCAACTCATACCATCAGCATGCCACAGTGGTTAAGGATAAAGGGTAAAACTAGTGTGGGATTAGGGTGTGTGATGATATAATAGAGTATGTTCCTTGTACTGATAAAAATGGGAGTTCAGGGACCATGGAGATGGTAAGGGCTAAGCCTGAGGACTTGAGTTATGGTCCTAGAACCCACATGTTAGAAGGGGAGAACCAATGGCCACAAATTGCTTTCTGACTTCTGCACATGTGCAAGGCATGTTCATGATCACTCCCAAATAAACAATGTTACAAAGATTTTTTTCATTTTGTTTATTTCTTCAAGTTACATCACAATCATAATCTCCTCCTTCCTTCCCTTCCCAGTCCCACCTTCTTACCCTCTTCCCCCTCACCCTACTATCTGCTTTTTTTAAAATTTAAGGTATATCTTCCCCCCCAACAACTCCCCCTTTTAGTCCAATAAATGCCTCTTTTTTCTTATAACAATAAATACAATACAAAACAATAAGAATAATTAGGCCACAATTGTGAAAATTATAAGGTATAACACACATTCCCAATGTCCAATTCATACATATTTGGCAACTGATTTTAATATTCCATTACCTATCTCTCTCAATAAGTTTTAAGTTCTATACCTAACTCAGTTGCGATCCTAAATTGCATTACCAACTTAAAAATATCTTCTTAGACCTAGAAAATCCTTCTAATTCCTAAACAACCTAAAACTTTTTAAATATTTATTTATTACTTCAGGTTACGTCTTCATCACAGTGTCCTCTTTCCACCCCTCCCAGTCCTGCCCTCCCACCCTCTACTGCCTATTCCTTCCTTCCCACTCCTCTGGAGTAGTGTGTCCCTACATAGCAGTCCCCTGCCCCAGTTCAGCAGTCATATGAAGGACAAGAACCTCCTCATACACTGGGGGCATACAAGGTAGCACCACTAGGGCAAAGTGTCTCATTAACAGGAAAAAAGGTCTATGTTCATGTTCCCTTTGGTGCATTGGTTATAGTATAGTTATCCTGTACCATGTGGCTAAAATCTGACTATAAGTGAATAGATGCCCATGCCAATGAGTTCCAGGCTTTTCCCCCACTTTCTCTTCTATTAATTTTAGTGTGTCCAGATGTATGTACTTGATCCAATTAGACTTATCCAATTAGACTTAAGTTTTGTGAAGGATGATAAGTATGGGTCTCATTCTTCTACATGTTGACATCCAGTTAGACCAGCACCATCTGTTGAAAATGCTTTCCTTTTTTCATTGTATGGTTTTGGCTTCTTTGTAAAAATTTAAGTGACTGTAGGTGAGTGGGCTTATTTCTTGGTCCTCAATTTGATTCCATTGATCAACTGGTCTCTTTCTATACCAGTACCATGCTGTTTTTATTACTATTGTGTAGGGGTTAGATAAATTAGATTTAGAAAATATATAGGAGTTTCTGATACTGTCTCTTAATTCAGGGCCTGAAGAGCATTATCATCACGAAGTCAGCAAAAACAGGAAAGACTTAATAGACTGAAAAACAGGAAAGACTCAATAGACTGAAAAACAGGAAAGACTCAATAGAATTGAAGAAACAAAGTATCTGGCCTGACATTGTTTTCAGCTGCTAAGTGGGCAGAGCCCAAATTAAGCTGAAACAGAGTTCCTCCTATTTAAGGACAGTGCATGGAGCCCAGAATAAGAAGAGGCCTCTGATGCTAGAGAGCTCCAAGAGTCCTGCTGAAAAAAGGGCTGGCCATTGATGGCCAGCTCTCTCCCTGAAGCAGAAAGAAGCCAGTGAGCAAAGAAAGCCTGAGCAAGACACCAAAAGGCCAAGGACTAAACCCTGTGGCTCAGCTTTTGCCTGGAGGGGTTTGATCTGTCTGATCAGTGGCCTAGGGGAAACTGTGCCTGGCTTTAAGGACTGAGGCAGAGCAGCTGAGTTCCTGATTCAAAAGAAGTAAGTTGGCCTGCAGACGGCTGGGGTCTCCCACAGAGAAGAAAGCATGAAGCCTTATTTAAGGTGAGACTGCAATAACCAACTTACCCTGACGAACCTGCATCTGAGAGATCCAGAAAAAGGACTGCTAAGTGC
>CAJQZJ010032307.1:4497562-4563856 GCA_907164525.1 Lophiomys imhausi
CCTGACGAACCTGCATCTGAGAGATCCAGAAAAAGGACTGCTAAGTGCGTTAAAGAATCTACAACAAAGACTGTGTTCCTGACGACTGAGGACCTGCCCCAGAGACTGTATCATTCTAAAAGGTTATGAAAGTAGTTGTTATAATTATCAATAGGTTTAGTGGATAGGTTAAAGGGGTTGTAAGAATTTATAGGATTAATAGTTAAGAAATTGTTGGTGTTTGTTATAAATGAATTTAGTAATAAATAAATAAGTGTTAAATAATAATTTAAAAAGATCGGTTACACTATTGCTCTGTAGTACAGTTTTAAATCAGGGATGGAGATACCTCCACATGTTCTGTTATTGTACATGATTGATTTAGCTATTCTGGATTTTTTTTTATATGAAGTTGTGAATTGTTTTTTTTCAAGGTCTGTAAAGAATTGTGTTGGTATTTTGATAGGAATTGCATTGACTGTGTACATTGCTTTTGGTAAGATGGCCATTTTTATTATGTTGATCCTACCAATCCAAGAGCAAGGGAGATCTTTCCATCTTCTGATATCTTCTTCAATTTCTATCTTCAGGGACTTGAAGTTCTTGTTGTATAGGTCTTTCACTTGCTTGGATAGAGTTACCCCAAGGTATTTTATATTATTTGTGGCTATTGTGAAGGGTATTGCTTCCCTTATTTATTTCTCAGTCCATTTATCTTTTGTGTAGAGAAGGGCTACTGATTTTTTTTTAATTAATTTTGTTTCCAGCCACCTTGCTGAAGGAGTTTATCAGCTGTAGGAGTTCTCTGGTGGAATTTTTGGAGTCATTTCATCTTCAAATAAGTATACTTTAACTTCTTTCCTATTTGTATCTCCTTGATTTCCTTCAGTTGTCTTATTGCTCTATCTAAAACTTCAAGTAGTATGTTGAAGGAATATGGAGAGAGTGGGTAGTCTTGCCTTGTCCCTGATTTTAGAGGAAATGCTTTAAGTTTCTGTCCATTTAGTTTGATGTTGGCTGTTGGTTTGTTGCAAATTGCCTTTGTTATGTTTAAGTATGGTCCTTGTATGCCTGATCTCTCTAAGATTTTTAACATGCAGGGGTGCTGGTTTTTGTCAAATGCTTTTTCAGCGTCCAATGAGATGATCATGTGGGTTTTTTCTTTCAGCTTGTTTATGTGGTGGATTATATTCATGGATTTTTTTAATGTTGAACCACCCCTGCATCCCTGAGATGAAGCCTACTTGGTCATGGTATATGGTACTTTTGATGTGATCTTGGATCTAGTTTGCAAGTATTTTACTGATTTTTTTTGCATCCATGTTCATAAGGGAAATTGGTCTGAAAATTTCGTTCTCTGTTGGTTCTTTGTGTGGTTTAGGTATCAGGGTTAGTGTGGCCTTATAGAATGAGTTTGGCAGTGTTCCTTCTGTTTCTATGTTGTGGAAGAGTTTGAAGAATATTGGTGTTAGCTCTTCTTTGAAAGTCCGGTAGAATTCTGTGCTGAAACCATCTGGCCCTTGGGCTTTTTTTTTTTTTTTTTGGTTGGAAGACTTCTAATGACTTCTGCTATTTCCTTAAGGGATACAGGACTGTTTAATTTGTTTACCTATTCTTTTTTTTTTTTTTTTTTTTTTTTTTTGGTTTTTTTCGAGACAAGGTTTCTCTGTGTAGCTCTGGCTGTCCTGGACTCGCTTTGTAGACCAGGCTGGCCTCGAACTCACAGAGATCCGCCTGCCTCTGCCTCCCGAGTGCTGGGATTAAAGGCGTGCGCCACCACCGCCCGGCTGTTTACCTATTCTTGATTTAACCTTGGTAGGTAGAACCTATCAAGAAAAGTGTCCATTTTGATTAGGTTTTCCAATTTTGTGAAGTACAGATTTTTGAAGTAGAATCTAATTATTCTTTGGATTTCCTCAGTGTCCGTTGTTATTTCTCCCTTTTCATTTCTGATTTTGTTAATTTGGGTATTTTCCCTGTGCCTTTTAGTGAGTTTGGCTAAGGGTTTGTCTATTTTCTTAATTTTCTCAAAGAACCAACTCTTGGTTTTGTTGGTTCTTAGTATTGTTTTGTTGTTGTTGTTTTGCTTCTAAGTTATTGATTTCAGCCCTGAGTTTGATAATTTCCTGCCATCTGCTCCTCTTGGGAGTGCTTGCTTCTTTTTGTTCTAGCTCCTTCAGGTGTGCTTTTAGGTCGCTAGTATGGGAACTCTCCAGTTTCTTTTTGAAGCCACTTAGTGCTGTAAATTTTCCTCTTAGCACTGCTTTCAATGTGTCCCATAAGTTTGGGTATGTTGTACTTTCATTTTCATTGAGTTCTAAGAAGAATTTAATTTCTTTTTTTATTTCTTCCCTGACCCAGAGGTCATTGAGTAGAGAGTTGTTCAGTTTCCATGTGTTTGCAGGCACTCTGTTGTTTTTGTAATTGTTGAAGCCTAGCTTTATTCCATGATGGTCTGATGAATTACAAGGAATAATTTCAGTTTCCTGTATCTGCTGAGGCTTGCTTTGTGCTCAAATATATGTTCAATTTTGGAGAAAGTTCCATGCAGTCCTGAGAAGAAAGTGTATTCTTTTGTTTTGGGGTGAAATGTTCTGTAGATATCAGTTAGGTCCATTTGATTCATGGCATCTGTCAGGTTCATTATTTCTCATTAGGTTTCTGCATTGTTGATCTGTCCAGTGGTGAGAATGGTGTTGAAGTCTCCCACAATTAATGTATGGGGTTCGATGTGGGATTTGAGCTTTGGTAGTGTTTCTTTAACGAATGTGGGTGGTCTTACATTTGGGGCATAGATGTTCAGTATTGAGATGTCATCTTGGTGGATTTTTCCTTTGATGAGTATGAAGTGCCCTTCCCCATCTCTTTTGATTAGTGTTGGTTGAAAGTCTAATTTATTGAATACTAGAACGGCTACTCCTGCTTCCTTCTTGGTCTGTTTGCTTTGTATATCTTTTTCCAGCCCTTTACTTGGAGGTAATGCCTATGTTTTTTGCTGAGGTGTGTTTCTTGTAAGGAACAGAATATGGCATTCTGTTTTAGCATCCATTCTGCTAGCCTGTGTCTTTTTATTGAAGAATTAAGTCCATCGATGTTAAGTGATATTAATGACCAGTGATTGTTACTTCCTGCCATCTTGATGTTGGCAGAAATAGTGTGTGAGTGAGCTTGTCTTTCTTTAGGTTTTTCTGTTGTCAGGTTACTTGCTTCCTGTGTTTTCTTGTGTGTAGCTAACCTCTTTGGTTGGAGTTTTCCTTCTAACATCTTCTGTAGAGCTGGATTTGTGTTTAGATATTGTTTGAATTTAGTTTTGTCATGGACTATTTTATTTCCCCATCTATGTTGATTGACAATTTTGCTGAAAATAATAGTCTGGGTTGGCATTTGTGTTTTTTTTTTTTTTTTTTAGGGTCTGCAAGATGTCTGTCCAGGCCCTTCTGGCTTTTTAGTGTTTCTGATGAAAAGTCAGGTGTGATTCTGATGGGTTTGCCACTATATGTTACTTGGCCCTTTTCCTTAGCAGCTTCTAATAGCCTTTCTTCGTTCTGTACATTTAGTGTTTTGATTATTATGTGGTCGGAGGATTTTCTTTTCTGGTCTAATCTATTTGGAGTTCTGTAGGCTTCTTGAACAGTTGCAGGCATCTCTTTTTTAGGTTTGGGAAATTCTCTTCAGTGATTTTGTTGAAGATATTTTCTGGTCCTTGGCACTGGGAATCTTTTCTTTCTTCTATTCCTATTATTCTGAGTTTTCATCTTTTCATAGTGTCCTTGATTTCCTGAAGGTTTTGTGTCAGGACTCTTACTCTTTTGGATTTTACATTTTCTTTGACAGATGTATCAATGTCTTCAATTTTATTCTCTGTGCCTGAGATTCTTTCCTCCATCTCTTGTATTCTGTTGGTGATGCTTGTGTTTGTAGCTCCTTTTCTTTTCCTAAGTTTTTTCAGTTCCATGGATGTCTCGGCTTGTACTTTCTTTATTGTTTCAACTTTCCTTTTCAGATCTTCCATTCCTTTAAGAGGTTATTCATTTCCATCACCTCTTTTGTAGTATTTTTCTGTTGCTCTCTGAGGTATTTGATTTCCTCCCTTAAGTCTTCTATTATTAATATAAGCATAGGATTAAGGTCATTTTCCTTTGTTTCACTGTGTTAGGGTTTCCAGAGTTTTCTGTAGCATTATAGCTAGGTTCTGGAGATGTCATATTGCTTTGGCTTGTTTTTGTTTTTGTTTTTTGTGATCATGTTCTGCGCTGGCCTTTAATCATTTGTTGACCCTGGTGTTGTCTGGTTGTTTCTGATGTCATTTGGCTTTGGTGCTCAGGGAGACCCCCTGTTCGGGGGCTGGGTGATCCTGAGATCCTGCTGTCCACCTCTGGATGGTGGGTAGATTCCTGTAATAGACTGGTACTCAGACAGTGTCTGCCACTCTCCTCAACTTGTGACCCAATTGGACCTATATACAGGGGATTGGAGTGGGGAGGGGGCTATCCTGTGAGGACCTGAGAGCTGGTGGGTCTCCTCAGAAAGGCAGGTTGAGCTGTGGTTGGGCCTGTGTTCTCCCCTCCCTGACACAGTCCTTTCTGGTTCAGCGGCTAGGCTGACTGTACAGGCAGGGAGTCCACCGAATTGGGTGCCAGTGTCAGTGTGCCTGTTGCTGACTGCCTCAAAAGCTGGAGTGCTCCGGTTAGTGACCCGCCCTGATGTTTGTTGGGAACACACAACTGTCCAGCTGGCTCTGTTTGCAGTCATTCTGGGCTCCTGATTGCTTTGGTTTGAATGGGCTTGGTCTCTGCCATCAGCTAAAGTGCACACTGTGCCGCCATGTTGGGAACTCCAGAAAGAAAATCTTACTTACCTTTGCTCTTGTGGTCTGGCTGTCTTTCCAGGTTGGTGTAAAGGTCTGTGTGGAGGCTGGCTAACAGGGAGACAGGTGGGACTGCTAATCTGTGACTGGAACTGTGGGCTGGATCTGCTTGTGGGCTAGATCCGTTCCTCTCCAGACAGGTGACCAAGCTGACTGATATCAGGGTGGTGTTCTTGGGGCCTGCATGAGCTGTTTTACATGATGACCAGTCTCGGTGTTAACCTCGGAAATTTAGAAACCATCTGTGTTTCACAGTCAGCTGCGGAACCTCAAGTTCATTCCACAGTGACTAATCTCATTCACCTACTATTCAGATACAATGCTCTATGTATGGATGGCAACATCTTGGATCTCTGTCACAAAGATTTTAAAGAAGAAAATGGGAGGGCAGTTTTTCCTAGATGTTTCTGTTTTGTTTCTCTGGGTGGTAAAGGACTGTTTAATACTACTGCTCTCTCACTTACGGAAATAGATATGTCTGTCAAAAGACTTACTGCAAAGTGGCCCACACAGTTCTGAGGCTATGAAATATCAAGGTCTGCAATCAGAAAGCTGAAAGCCAGATCAGAGGGTATAAACTGTAGCTGAGATCTGTGTCCAAAGGTAGAAGAACCCTGTTCTAGCTCAAAGATATATATATATAACCCTAATGTTTAAGAAAATAGCTGAGTGACCTGTGGCCCAGTCAAATTAATACATAAAATTAGAACCACAAACCTACTCGCCTTTGCAATTTGGCATCCATATACACTTCTTAGGATTGTACTTTCCCTCTTTCTCCCTCTTAAGCAATAATTAATGTACAAATGAAAACAATAACAAGGTGATAGTTCTGCCTACTATGATTCATATCAGCTGTCCTGCATTTGACCATAAAGACATCAGTTTCTTCCCAGAAAGAATAAAACCTAAAGCCTTTGAGTGAGATTTATACTTTTTGATACTGAATAACATGAATTCTATAATCTAAGGTTAACACTTCTTGAATTCTGTGACAGAAAGCAGGATATCTTATTACAAGATAAAGTCATAAGAGTAGCAAGGAAACAAAGCTATTTTCTACACATGCTACACACACACACACACACACACACACACACACACACGTATATAAGAATATGTATACATATATTCAAATGAATTGATGAAAAAAATGAAGAATTCTCATGATAATCATAGCCCTCATTCTGACCTGATCATCTGACAGCACAGGTATTTATAACAAATTCCTCCGCTATTCATTTGTGAGCATCTGGACTTTCATGGTCTTTCAATAGATAGAGTTGGCAAAACCAGATCTTGGGGAAACAAGACCATTGTTAGTTCTGCCTGTACTGGATAGTATCCACTCACTGTAGACACATGACATGGGAACAGGAAGAAAAGGAACAAGAAACAAAAGGAAGGAAGGAACAGGGAAGGAAGGATTCCCTATTTTGTGTCTCTAGAGGTGATCGTAAGTGTACTGCTACCATAATTTCTTAATTCCTAGACTTATGCATCCTTCCTATGAGAGAGAGATGATATATATATATATATATATGATAAATAGACAGGCAGACAGATAGATGATAAATAGGCAGGCAGACAGATAGATAGATGATAAATAGACAGGCAGACAGATAGATAGATGATAAGTAGACAGGCAGACAGACAGATAGATAGATAGATAGATAGATAGGTGATAAATAGACAGACAGATAAATAGATAGACAGAACCATGTCATAGATATTGATCCAGAGCAAGGACATCCTCCTGGATGCTACTGCTCCAGTACAGAAGGGTTGCTACCAGTTGTGATAATTATGGACTCTCCCAGAGGACAATCCATTTTTCTATCAAACCAATTTCTTCAAAAAGGTAAAAACATGTGCAGACTGTGAGACAGAAAGCAGTTCTAACAGGAGTAGGAGTCATGGAAATTGGTTCACATTTTATGTCATACATGCAATTCTGTGCCAGTGAGAGTCCAGTCTCATGTCTAGCACTTCCTCTGGTGATGTACTGTTGCTATGCATGCCCAGCTTTATGACCTAGAGTCTCAGACACCCAGAAATCATGATAGCTTTTTAGGTTTTCCACTAATTTGATGGGCATGGATAATACTGATTGTCAATCGAACAGGATATCCTATGATAAAAGCCTCTGATTATATCTATAAAGGAGTTTCTAGATTGGGTTGAGGAGGAAAGACCCACTGTGGATGCCATCATTTTATTTAACTCCAATGCAGTATAAAGAGAGAAAGCAAGCTAAACACAAGCATTTACCTATCTCTGCTTCTTAAATCCAGATACAACATGACAACCCTCCTCACAGTGCCTCTGCCATGACTGACTTGTACCATCACTATTTACTATTAGCCAAATAAACTCCTCCCTCCTTAAATTGCTTTCCCAGGTATTTTCTTATGAGAAAAGAAACTAATTCCGGTACCAACCTTGTCTCACTGGAGATTACAAACCATCATTCACCAGGGCATCCAGCTCCATTTTCCTGACACTGCTACACCACAGGTCTCCAGGCCTTCAACCTCAAAAACACCCAGGTTAGATCCCTCCTCTACCTTCCCCCACCCCCAAAAATCCCCACTCCATCCAGTGCTATAGGACTGCCCTGAACTTTGTGCTGACCCTCCAAGTTCCATCTTCTGGACCTGTGCCCCTTCAGGATCATTTAGCTCCATCTTCCAGACCTGTACCACCTGGGGTTCCCCAGACGTGCAAATTCAGGATCATCCAGGACTTCAACTTCAGGAACACCCAACTCCATCTTCAGGACCTGCACCTCCTGGTATATCCAGACCTACAGTTTCAGGAACATTCAGCCCATCTTCCAACCCTGTGCTACCTGGGGTCCCCAGGGCTGCAACTTCAGGAATATCCAGACCTGCAACATCAGGAACACCTAGGCTTAATATACCGGGAGCATATAGCCTCATCTCTCAGATCAGCTCCACTTGGGGTCACCAGCCCTGCAACTTCAGAAATATGTAGAGGTCTCTAGGCAGGATACAACAGGAACACCCAGGCCTGCTACAGCAGGAAACTCCACCTTAATTGTAGGACCACCACTCTACCAACCAGCACAAAGATAGCTGCACCAGGGATATCCAGGCTGACACTAGGCCTGCTACATCAACAACATCCAGGCCTCCAGAACCAAGAAAATTCAGAGTCCTCTGGGGCACTTCCAGGTGCCCTGAGCTTGGTATTGTCCCTCTGAGCTCTGTTGTTCAGACATTACTCCACTGGCCTACTTCAATCCTGTGACACCAGGAACACCCAGGTTTGCACCACAGGAACACTCAGACCTACACAAAGAAGAGCCAGGATCAAGCAGGCACAGCCAGCTGGCTAAAGGCCAGCATAAGAACACAAGAAACAGAGCCAGGGCCAATATGGCATCTTCAGAGCACAACTATCCTAATTTAGCAAGCCCTGGTTATTCTAACAAAACCAATGCAAAAGAAAATGACCTTACATCAAACCCTAGAATGATGACAGAGGCCTTAGAAGAAGAAATGAATAAATCTCTTAAAGAAATAAAAAAATTCAATTAAACAGATGAATGAAATTAATAAATCCTTTAAAATGCAAGAAAACACAAATAAACAGGTGAATGAAATGAATAATTCCTTTAAATAATTACAGGACAACACAATCAAACAGGTGAATGAAATGAAACAAATGGTACAAGATCTGAAAATGGAAATAGAAGCAATAAAGAAAACACAATTTGAAGGAATCCTGGAGATAGAAAACCTAGGGAAGAGAACAGGAACTACAGACACAAGTATCACTAACATATTATAAGAGATGGAAGAAAGAATCTCAGACCTAGAAGATAACAATTGAAGAAATTGATACATTGGTCAATGAAAATATTAAATCTAAAAAGTTCCCAACATAAAACATTCAAGAAATCTCAGACACTGTGAAAAGAACAAATCTAAGAATAATAGGAGTAGAAGAAGGGAAAGATTCCCACCTCAAAGGCCTAGAAAATATTTTCAGCAAGATCATAGAAGAAAACTTCCCCAACCTAAAGTAAGAGATGCCTATAAACCTACAAGAAACTTACAGAACACCAAGTAGAATGGACAGAAAAAGAAATTCCTCCCATCACATAATAATCAAAACACTGAACATACACAAAAAAAGAAAGAATATTAAAAGTTGCAAGGGAAAAAGACCAAGTAACATATAAAGGCAGACCTATCAGAATTACACTGACTTCTCAACAGAGACTCTTAAAGCCAGAAGGACCTGGACAGATATCTTGCAGACCCTATAAGACCACAGATATCAGCCTAGACTACTATACCCAGCAAATCTTTTAATCACCATAGATGAAGAAAACAAGATATTCCATGACAAAATCAGATTTAAACAATACCTATTCACAAACCCAGCCCTACAGAAGACACTAGAAGGAAAACTCCAACCTATGGAGGCTAACTATACCCAGGAAAACACAGGAAATAATCCCAAAACAACAACAACAACAAAAAGATAAACATACTCACACTCTACTACAACCAACACCAAAAAAAAAAAACCAAACCAAAGCAAAACAAAACAGGAAACAACAATCATTGCTCACTAATATTTCTCAACATCAATGGATTAAATTTCTCAATAAAAAGACACAGGCTAGCAGAATGGATTTTGAAAAAAGGATCCATCATACTGCTGCATACAATAAACACACCTCAGTGTCAAAGATAGACATTATCTCAAGGTAAATGGATGGAACAAGGGTTTCCAAACAAATTGACCTAAGAAACAAGCAGGAGTATCCATTCTTGTATCCAAAAAAAAGTTGTTTTCAACTAAAATTAATTGAAAGAGATGGAGAAGAACACTTCATACTTATTAAAGGAAAAATCCACCAAATTGTCATCTCAGTTCTGAACATTTATGCCCCAAATACAAGGGTACCTTCATTCATAAAGGAAACATTACTAAAGCTTAAATCACACATTGATCACCACACATTAATAGTGTGAGACTTTAACACCCCATTCTTACCAGTGGACAGATCACTGAGCAGAAACTAAACAGAGAAATAATGAAACTAAGAGATGTTGTGAATCAAATGGACCTAACAGATAACTACAGAACATTTCATGTAAGCACAAAAGAATATACCTTCTTCTCAGCACCTCATGGAACATTCTCCAAAATTGATCATATACTGGGTCACAAAGCAAACCTAAACAGATATGAGAAAGTTGAAATACTCCCTTGTATCATATAACCATGATTTAAAGCTGGACTTCACCAACAACAGAAAAATAGAAAGCCTGACAACTCAAGGAAACTGAACAACTCTCTACTCACTGACCACTGGGTTAGGGAAGAAATAAAAAAAAAAAGAAATTTAAAAATTTCTAAGCCGGGCAGTGGTGGCGCATGCCTTTAATCCCAGCACTTGGGAGGCAGAGGCAGGCGGATCTTTGCGAGTTCGAGGCCAGCCTGGTCTATAAATTGAGTCCAGGACAGCCAGGGCTACACAGAGAAACCCTGTCTCGAAAAACCAAAAAAAATAAAAATTTCTAGACTTCAACGAAAATAAAGGCATAACATACCCAAAATTATGGGACACCATCTAAACATTGCTGAGAGGAAAGTTCATAGCACTAAAAACCTTCATAAAGACATTGGATACTTCCCATACTAGCAACATCAAAGCACAGATAGAACAAAAAGAAGCAAACACACCCAAGAGGAATAGACAGCAAGAAATTATCAAAACTCTGGGCTGAAATCAATATATTAGAAACAAAGAGAACAATAGAAAGAATTAATAAAACCAAGAGCTTGTTCTTTGAGAAAATCAATAAAATAGATATACCCTTAGCCAAACTAACTAAAAATCACAGACACAGTGTCCAAACTAACAAAATCAGAAATGAAAAGGGGGACATATTAACAGATGCTGAGAAAATCCAAGAATCATAAGGTCTTTTTTCAAAAGCCTATACTCCACAAAATTGAAAACCTAAATGAAATGGAAAATTTTCTTGCTAGATTCCACCTACCAAAGTTAAATCAGGATCAGATAAACCAATTAAACAGTCTTATACCCCGTAAGGAAATTGACACAATTATCAAAAATCTCCCAACCACAAAAAGCTCTGGGCCAGATGATTTTAGCACAGAATTCTACCAAACATTCAAAGAAGAGCTAATACCAATACTCCTTAAACTATTCCACAAAATAGAAACAGAAGGAACTTTTACAAACTCATTTTTGAACCTATAATCACCTTGATACCTAAACCACACAAAGACTCAACCAAGAAAGAGAATTTCAGATCAATCTCCCATTCATAATAATGAATATTGATGCAAAAATACTGAATAAAATATTTGCAAACTATATCCAAAAACACATCAAAAATATCCATCAAGATCAAATAGGTTTCATGCCAGCAATGCAGGGATGGTTCAACATACAAAAATCCATCAAATGTAATCCAACATATAAACATGCTGAAAAAAAAAAGAAAAGAAAACACATGATCATCTCATTAGTGCTGAAAAACTCTTTGACAAAAATCCAACTCCCACTCATGATAAAAGTCTTGGAGAGATCAGGTATACAAGAACCATACCTAAATATAATAAAATCAATATAAAGCAAGCCAGTAGACAACATGGAATGATTTCCCATGCTCATAGATTGGTACAGTTAACATACTAAAAATCACCCTTCTACCAAAAGCAATCTATGGATTCAATGTAAGTCCCATCAAAATCCCCACACAATTCTTTACAGACCTTGAAAGAACAATTCTCAACTTTATATGGAAAAATAAAAACCCAGGATAGAGAAAATAGTCCTGTATAATAAAAGAACCTCTAGAAGTATCATCATCACTGACTTCAAACTTTACTACAAAAGCAATAGTAATAAAAACCACATGGTACTGGCATAAAAACAGACAGATTGACCAATGGAATAGAATTGAAGACCCAGAAATAAACCCAAACACCTACAGACACTTGATTATTGACAAAGATGCTAAAACCATACAATGGAAAAAAGAGTATCATAAACAAATGGTACTGGTCTAGCTGGATGACTACATGTAGAAGAATGCAAATAAATCCATATTTGCCATATTTATTAGCCTGCGCTGTCCAAGTGAATCAAAGACTTCAACATAAAACTGGATGCTTTAAATCTAATAGAAGAGAAAGTGAGGAAAATCCTTGAAAGGAACTGATTGGCACAGGAGACAACTTCCTGAACAGAACATCAATAGCTCAAGCACTAAGATCAACAGTTAATAAATGGGACCTCATGAAAATGAAAAGCTTCTGTAAGGCCAAGAACACTACCAATAGAACAAAATGACAGCCTACAGATTGGGAAAATATCTTCACCAACCCCACATCGGAGAGAGGGTTAATATCCAAAATTTATAAAGAATTCAAGAAATTAAACACCAGCAAACCAAATAATCCAATTAAAAATGGAGTAAAAAGCTAAACTGAGAATTCACCTCAGAAGAAACTCTAATGGCTGAGAAGCACTTAAAGAAATGTTCAACATCTTTAAGGGATCATATATTAACATCATAAGGGAAATGTAAATCAAAACAACTCTGAGATTCCATCTTACACCCATCAGAATGGCTACATTCAAAAACTCAAGTGACTATACACACTGGCAAGGATGTGGAAAAAGGGGAAAACTACTCCATTGCTAGTGGGAGACAAACTTGTACAACCACTCTGGAAATCATTCTGGTGCTTTCTAAGAAAATTGGGAATAGTTCTACCTCAAGACCCAGCTATACCTACCTGTCTTGGGCATATACCCCAAATATGAGTCACTAAATCACAAGAACATTTCCTCAACTATGTTCATAGCAGCTTTATTAATAATAGCCAGAAACTGGAAACAACCCAGATGTCCCAAAACTGAGGAATGGATAAAGAAATTGGGGTACATTTACACAATGGAATACTGCTCCACTATCACAAATAGGAATATCATAAAATTTGCAGGCAAATGGATGGAACCAAAAAAAAAAATGTCATTCTGAGTGAACTAACTCAGACCCAAAAAGACACACATGGTATTTATTCACTCATAAGTGTGTATTAGCCAATATGTACAGGATCATCATGCTATAATCCACAGACCCAAAGAAATTAAATAACAAGGAGGGCTCAAGTGAAAATGCTTGAACCCCTCTAAGTAGGGTAGATAAGATAGATGTCAGAAGTGGAAGGAGAGAGGGATCTGGACAAGAACCCAACATTACTGCCATCTGAGAAGCCTTATTCAGTAGATAATGGAAAAAGATGCAGAGACCCACAGCCAGACATTAGACAAAAATCAGGGAGTCTTGAGGAAAAGTTAGGGGAAGGTTTGAGGAAGCTGGAGGGATCAAAGACACCACAAGAAGACCCACATAGCCAATTAACTCAGACACAAGGGGGCTCTAAAAGATTGAACCATCAAGCAAAGTTCTTGCAAGGACTTGTTCTAGGCCCATAACATATATGAAGTTGATGGGCTGCTTGGTCCTCAAATGGATCCCCTAACAATTGGAATTGGGTCTCTCCTGGTTCTTAGATGATGTTGCCTCCCTCTGGAGCTCATTTTCCTAGCAGAGCTGTCTTATCTTGCCTCAATGGAAGAGGAGGCACTTGGTCCTGATGCAGTTTGATGTGCCAGATTGGGTTGGTACTGGGTTGGGGGAGTATGGAGAAAGCAAGTGGTAGGGTGAGACTGAGAGGAGGGGAGGGAGGGGGATGGTTATTGGAATGTAAAAAAAGACAAAAAAATTTCTTAAAGGAAATTATTTCAAATGACTAAATGTTAAATCATTCCCTAGACATACTTTTAGACCCCAAACTATATCTCAAAGGAAAAGCAGTTATATTCAGAGTACAGCAAGGTTTTTCTACATAATCCTAACTGCTTGCACTATGATTTACCTCTAGAGACCTAAAAGGGCTCCAGACAACTTTTCTTCTCTCTGACAGTGCCACTTTAAGCAGTCCTAGATCTTTACTGGCCAAACTGAGGGCAGCTTACACAGAAGTCTGAACTTGCTCCAAGGTTTTCTCTTGTTCTGGGACATAGTCAAAACAATAAGCTTTGAGAGCCATCAGATAAGTGGGTTCACTTCCTACTTATCAAATGAGTAACATGTTACTCTAAAATCCAAGAAGGCCCAAGAGAGATTGAACTGTTTGTTTGAATTTTGGAAGGATCACATGCAAAACCATTACCCTTGACCTTAGAAGGACTATTTAAATATGCCATATACCATGGAATCTATAAGTTTCTTCATGATAGGTGATAGAATGCCTGTGAACTTTTATAGCATTCAATTTTCACTATATGACTTGTAAATATCTAGCCAATATATCTAGAAGAGTTGACACTTTTGATCACTATTTCTGATCATCACAGCATCATTCACGGTGCCATCACTGTGACAGAATAGTGTAATGTCTGTGGGAGAGACAGGCAGTGTGCATCACAACTAAATGAAGGGTAGGCCAACAGGACTAATTGAGGTAAAACAGTATAAGTATATTGTTGACCTTGACAACTGAAAAAAGACTACCCCTGGCAAAGCTGATGGAGAGGTATGTAGACAAAAGGCCCATAACATATATGAAGTTGATGGGCTTTATTGGTCAGCAGCTACACACAAGGAATTAGGAGATGTGGTAATGAGTTTAAGCAATGAAGCCACCTTTAGTACAATGACTAAGTTTGGTATCACAACCTGGTTCATCTTATATCATTCTGTTATTCCCTCAAGTTCTTGTGTCTTCTGTCCAGGAGAAGTCAGCCAGGAAATAAAGATATGGTAGAACTAATTACTCATTCTTTGTTCAAGTCCCTGGTGACTGCATTAATCTCTAGCATTCTTCTAAGAAAATAACATGACTTTTAGTTTATGATCTCACTAGGTAGAGGATATCCTAGTGGGTTCCATCAGGCCATGGTTCAGGGAACTAACCTGGGAGGGTATGTCTGTTACTAAAGCATTTCAGAACAGGACAAACAAATATGGGAGGAGAGGCATGTTTAAGTACAAACTTGATCCACTCTATCACAGACTCATTGATCGTGTGGTCCCATAACCCCATATCTAACTCATGGGCTATGATGACCTACTGATCCTCCTTGAGTTAATGTCTGCTCACAGCCACAGTCAAGCAGCTATCTCCCAGTCAATATAATTATATTGCTAAAGTGGACCTATGTTCCTTTAAGTACTGTGAGAAATGTTAACTGAGAAAATTTCTCTTACTATACTGTAGTAGCCACACTCACCTTGTGTCTAACGATTGAGTGCTACCAATTGGCTGCAACACACTGATATGCAATTGAATTTAGGTTTCCCACTTGAGGGTCTTCAGTTTCCAATTCATGGTCTTTCATTTAGAGAATAGTAATTACAACTCCCCCTCTAAGGCTGTCAAAGATCTGCTCACATAATTATGTCCCATAGTCATGGGGAAAGGTATAGATCTGGGTCTTTGCCATCAACCTTGAATAATAAGGCTATACCTCTAGGTAGTCTAAGAGGTTTCTTCAATTTTGGAGAAAGTTCTCAAGCTAGAGAGCATAGAACTGTTACCCAGAATGGGCCATGTCAAGTGACCCCCCCCATACATGCACAGCAGTACTGACATTGTGGACTGAGGGGTATGCACAGCAGATGAACAACTGCATGATTTTCAGAAAAATGTGTTAAGACACAAATAGGTTGTTTAAATTTCACTTCTAGTGCTCAGCTGAGAAGAGGCTTGAGATTAGATTTTCATTTTAGGAATGTTATCCCAAGTATTAGTTTGAAGTGTGTGCCAGTCTGAATTTGAGTTTTATGAAATTAGATTGATTCAATTCTAGCAATATGATACTCTGGAAGAAATCCACAGAGAGGTTTAAAGTTAAAAATTAGAGCAGCTAACAAAAGCCCATTTTCTGATGGGTTAGACTCTATGATACTTTAGTAAGCAGTGCACAAATCTTCAAATCTGTCTGGTTTAGGGGATGTTGTGAAGTGATAGTACAGTGTCACTAATGTCTCTAAGGTACTGATTGCAGATAGTTACTAACAGCCAGAGAGTAATTGTCCAACCTCCATTTCATAAACTGATAGATCTTAGGAAAAATCTACATGGCTCCTTGTCAGGTCCTTGGTAAAATGGAAGCCTATCATAGCCAACTATGATGAGATGTCGTCACCCCCTCTGACCTTCTGAGGATTAGTTCCTAAAAAAAGTACCTGATGGACAGAGAAGCACTGGGCTCCTGTCTCATAGGTCTGAGATCTGAGTTTACTTATTGCCTGTGGAAATATGAAAACTAACATTTGGTTATTTATGTGGTGAAGTGATGTGTGTGTTACTTGCATGCTGGGTTAGACCAGAAGTTGGACATTCAGAGGATGAGAGGAGCCATTCTTCTGATGCTCGATTGATTTCAATAGCAAACTCTTCCCTCTGTTTTCAACAATTTATGGGTCACTTACACTATAAAATTTCATGGTGAGCACTGTGAGAGGCAGAGAAGACAAATGGATCTCATGTTTGGCAACTGCTGGGCTTTTGAGTAGATACAGTAAAAATACAGGATTGTGAACAGCAAGGCAATTTTGTACTTGAAAGAGCCAAGTGTTAAGAATAAACAGTCCTTTAAAAATTTAGAGAGGCAAAATATTAATGGCAGGTGGTTTGTTGAATACATAAAACATATGCAAGTTGAATTTAGCTCTGAGGAATATCTAAGTCACTAATCAATGCTAATACACATCAATACTACAATACTAAAGCCCCAAATGAATGGCTTAGAATCTAGCAGTTCTATCTAGGGTCACATCTCCAGGGAGTGCAAAGGGAAAGACATATAACATGTAAAGACCAGGACTCATCTTAACATGTAAGTTAGAAAGGAAGAATCCTGTGGTCTTCCACTGGATGAACCAACAACATTCCCTTTGGCTTGTATCCCAACACACATTTCTGTAGTGCTGTCTTTTGTAGAACCTGAAGGCCTCAAAGGCTAAGAAAAAAAAATCATACTTTCAAGTTATGTTTTCAAAAATAAGTCTGATATGTAAACAAATTCAGTTAGAATTTCTTAGAAAGGCATACATGAGATATTGGGGAATGGAAAACAGTGGAATTTGCTCCCAAAGAACAGAAATAGAGCAATCTCCTGGTGGATCAGCATGTCTGTGTTTGGGCTGGAAAGAAAAAGGAGAAGATAAAGATGTACAGGGGTGAATTGCTTTCACAAGAGGCTTTCACAGATGGCTGGGAGAGGCTTACTGGGAAGTAGGAATGATTTGAATTCTTGGTAGGTGTGTTGCCTTCGTTGTTGGATGAATTTTGCTAATAACATGTTTCTATATACAAGGAACTTCTATTCTGCTTTCTCCTAAACTCCTATTTTGGTTCTTTATATTTAAAAGATATATAATCCAGATTGTGATCAATGTATGAGATAACTTATCTGGGGGTAATTGAATGTTGCAGAGGCAAAAAAGATTGCTGATGCAAGTAACTGCACAGAAGAGTGGAATCTGTTAGATAAAAGGCAAACAGATCTGAACATATGCTATGCATTGTAGTGAAATTAATAAAATTTCTTTCTGTGGGAGTACAGAAGAATGAACTGAAATGTGTATACATATTTAGACAACTGAACAATTAAGTAAGTTGCTGGAGATGTTGTGAGCCAGTCTTATGAAAGGGTGGAAGGTACAGACAAATGTGGGTTAGTATCATGAAAATGATACAGGATTAAATGCAGCAATGTCACCATGAGTTTACGTTCAGGTTAATGTAGATACAAATGGAGAGACAGATGATGATTAATGGGGAGTGGGGAGGCTGGTATGCATGTACCAATAGGGCCAGAAATAATCATACCTCAGTAATAGTAAGGATTTTTTACCAGGTGGATTAAATTTCTCTTAGGATGCTCATATAATATTATATGGATATGCTAGATTAACATCATACAGGAGTTACGGTCACAGAAGGAATTTAAATTGCTAATCAGATCATATGATCTTGTATTATCTGTGAGGCTTGTACCAACCTTGATGAGAAATTCCAAAGGTTCTCATAAGTAGAAGGAGGGTAGGAAAGAAGAGGCAATGTCAGAAAGTGGTAATAGGGTAAGCCTCATTCACTCTCTGAAGGATTTGAAAACAGAAGGAACCACAGTTCAGGATTCAAACAGTCTCTGGACACTGAAAGAGAAGAGAAAAATGTACTATCCATGATGGCAAGTATACTTGATGTGAAGAAGCAAGCATGCCACTCACCCTCTGATTTCCTTCATAAGCCCACAATTCTAAGTGTGAGAAAACCCAACAGAGGGTCGGTTTATAAAATCACATCTGTAGGTCACAAAACTCCCAATGCTGGGCTCACCAAATAGAAACTTTCCAGAATCAACAAATCCCCTGTTTGAACTCTCTGCTGGCTAGTTTTTTATGTCAGTTTGACACAAGGTAGGATCATATGGGAAGAAGGAATTTTAATTTAAAAAAATGAACCATCCCTAGTCACGTGGTCTTAAGTGGTATTAAGAAAGTAGCCTGAACAAGTCACGAGGAGCAAACCAGTAAGCAGCACTCCTCCATAACCTCTGTATTAGTTCCTGCCTCCAGGCAGGAATTTGAGTTCCTCTCCTTACTTCCCTGGATGGTGGATTAAAAGTTCTATGATAAAATAAATCCTTTCCTCCCCTAGTTGCTTTTGATCATGGTGTTTTATCACAGCTATAGAATCCCTAAGAGAAACTCACAGGGCTTGAGAGACCTGGGCATGGTGATTCACAGCTATAATTTTAATACCGTAGTGATGGTGACAGGAGGACCATACATTCAAGGTACATAGCTACATGTTGAGTGGAGGCCAGCCTGAGACCGTGATTTAAAAATACAACAAAATAACACAACAGCAACCACAACTGAAGAAGTCCTGCCAAGGACATCAAAAACAAGTTCTGAGAATGTCACACCCAAGAGAAACGTAAGAAACACAACTATAAAACTATATGGAAGGAATTTTGGAACAGAGAAAAAGAGGATTAGTTAAAAACTAAGACAATGTAAATAAAGTTCAAATCTCAATAAACAATAAAAAATAAATATTGGTTATTTAATTATAATTAAACACACCACATTAACATAGGTTATTAATAATATGAGTAAAAGAGTGAAAGGTTAGGTGAAATCTCTACTACCTTGGGAACATTTAGAAATCAGGTTTAAATGCTATTTCCATTAATTATGTGCTGAGGTCTAAAGGCTTCATAAAGAGGTGACTAATGTAATTTCAGAAAGCTAGAAATCCAGAATGGTGTCTTGAAAGGAGGGGAAAATGGCATTCTCAAAGGTTAGAAGATTTTTGTGGAGTTAACTTAAAAGATCTGTGAGTTGTCATTTGACTGAATGTTCTAGGCAGTCGTATAACTGGCTTATTTCTTCCTCATTAAAGCCGTTTAGAAAAAGTACTTCTGCGGAAACTCACGGGAGCATTCTCAGAGTTCTGTGGCTCATTGTCAATGGCGTTAGTGTCAAGGCCCTGCTTTTTAAAGGAGTGATGAGATTATTTCCAGCCTGCATTTATTATCTCAGTTGAAAGAGGAGAGTCTCCTTTGTCCATAATTTGTGTCTTGCAGGGAGCCCAGGGAAAGCAGAAGCACTGAGAAGGGTGGGATGCACACCCTCCTCCCAGGCAGTACTCCTCCTCCCCAGTAGGAACACTGACCCAGCAGGCTCCAGAACCTGTACTCAGCCTCTTACAGGAACTGAGGCCTGGAGAGTGGCTTCAATGGGGATGCTGTGGGCAAGGTTGCAGGATGTTCCATCTCCTTAAGCTGGATGCTCTTGAAAAAGCTTGGTGTCACCAAACACACGGAAGGGGAATGGGGGAAAATAGCCCATGAAGGGAATGTTTTAATGCATGGGAGTATATATATAAAAATAAAGCTATTATTTTCTGCCAGAGAACACTGAAAGAAGGTCCAAAAATAGATTCCTTTTATATCCACATTGAAAAACCAAAATTCCATTGTTTTCCATGCTATAAAGACCACTGACTCAAAGTGACAGCAACTAGCTAGCTTTTCTTCCATTCCAAGACACTACACTGCAACTTAAGTAGCTCATACTTCAATAGACAAAATAGAGGTGGCAGGTAGTGAGCAACTGATGTCAGTGTTTGGATACTTAGCAACTGTTGCTAGTTGTATTTGTATAAGGTTCCTCATCCTGCCATGTGAAGTTCTATTTCCACTTGAGCTTCAATTGTGATGTTACCTGCCATGTGACAAAGCCAAACTGATGTCAGCACCATATACTTGAACTTGAAAAAAATAGATTGGACTGCAACACTGCAATAGTTGGCAAAGAATATAAGCTTACCACAGGACTAGTCATGGCTTTAGTCAGTGGACCAACCACTGCTGAGGGTTTCTATGTTAGTCCACCTTCCATTGCTGTTACAGAATACCTGAACCTGAATACCTTATAGAGAAAAAGATCTATTTAGCTCACTGTTCTGACAGTTCACGTGTATGGTGCTGACATCAGTTTGGCTTTGTCACATGGCAGATGACATCACAATTGAAGCTCAAGTGGAAATAGAACATCACATGGTAGGATGAGGAACCGTATACAAATGCAACTTTCTTGTAAGAACTAACCACAATTCTATGGACTTAGTGTATTCCATCTGAGACTAGTGTCCCTAGTGACCTAATTCCATCTTGTAGGATCTATATCTTTAGGTTTAATCACCTCCCACAGCCTCACACTGTGTCCAAGCATCCAATTCATGCGCCTTTGGAGACACACTCGTAGTCTCTCCTAGTAAAATGAGAGCACTGAAGTTTTCTTGGAGGATTCAGTGAGGGACCAGGAGCTTCGCATAAATTCTGCTCCTCAGGAGTATCTGGGTATACGTCCAAATGATTCCTCACCAAATCGCAAGGAAATTTCCTCATCTATGTTCATAGCAGCCTTATTTATAATAGCTAGAAACTGGTAACAACCCAGATGTCCCTCAACTGAGGAATGGATTAAAAAAAACTGTGGTACATCTACACAATGGAATACTACTCAGCCACCAAAAACAACGAAATCATGCAATTTGCAACCAAATGGATGGAACTAGAGAAGCTCATCCTGAGTGAGCTAACCCAACCTCAGAAGGATGCACATGGCATCATTTCACTTATAATCGGATTTTAGCCATATAGTACAGGATAACTATGTTACAACCAATGAACCAAAGGGAACAGGAACATAGACTTTGTTTCCTGTCAATGAGACATTTTGCCCTAGTGGTGCTGCCTTGTAGGTCCCCAGTGTATGAGGAGGCTCTTGGCCCTCATATGACTGCTGAGCTGGGGCAGGGGACTGTTATGTAGGGACACTCCACTCCTGAGGAGTGGGATGGAAGGGATAGGGGGTAGAGGGTGGGAGGGCGGGACTGGGAGGGGTGGAAAGAGGAAACTGTGATGAAGATGTAACCTGAAGTAATAAATAAATAGTAAAAAAAATTCTACTCTTCAGACCTCCCCATTCCACTTGCTGTAAACCCACGTATATCCCTTACTTGGGCACTTGAAGGCTTTATCATGCATACATTTTACATTTTCTCAGCATATCAAATCCCTAATGAAAAAATTTCCACTTTATCCATTTTTTTCAGCTGTCATCCTTCTGCTTCTTTAGAGAGTGTTAGAGATAGCTGACACCACAAAGGAATTTTTGTTAATTTGCAAATGTCAACTGAAAACCCTTCAAGTGTCTTCATCAACAGACAAGAGTCTCCGAACACTGCCAATGAGATCGTTCTTTGTTCTGCCCAAGTTCACTCAAAGACTATAGTGAAGTTACTGGTGCCCTACTGTATTTGAGAGCTTTCATTACGAAGGACCCCCACCTTCAGCCTCAGGCCACCATCACACATCAGACAAACTCAGTATCAAATCGTCACTTCCAAACTCAGATGATATGCAGAGGGTCTGTAGGATGAAATGCACACTGTAGGCTGTTGTTCTGGTTTGAGATGTACACTTCAACCCCCTTATTTGTACTCTTGACTAGGCATTATGAATGGGCCAATACCTGTATGCTAGTAGTTGTAGTAGATGAGTTAACTATGTGTCATTAAAAGAAGAATTGGAATAGAGAATTAGGAAATGCAGCCCCTTTTGATGGAAGTCACTCTCACTCTTGCCCTGGTCACACTGAGTAAGCACACTGCTGAACCATCTATTTGTAGACACTTCTAAGGTGTGTTTCTTCATGGACCCAACTCTTCACATTGTCTTTCACTCTTCCTAACATAGCCTTCTATTTTGTACAATTCTGTCCTGAAATCACATAGTTAAGCAGCCCTATCTTTATCCTTGCCTGATGTTCTCTTTTCTAGAAGACTTGGGCCTAATTGTTCCTCTTGACTACTTCTGTGATACTGCAGAATGCATATTGCATTTCTGGTCTTCCTAAATAAATCGCATTTTTATTTGTTTATTTTATTACATTTAGTACCTTTCAGTTTTCTATACATTCATCTATTTGGGATAGTCACCCACTACTTGTGTTTGTTTTCTTTAGAAATAAATATTCCAAGAAGGAAGAACTTTATTTTATTCACTGATATGTATCCCAGACATCTATGGAAGTGCCTGAGTCATGAAGAACACATAGCAAATTCTTAATCACAAACAAATCATGGAACTTTTAGGTGTATGAGAAAATTGTCAGAAGTGTCATTCAGGAGGCAGATATAAATAACACCAGCATTGTGCTTCTCCCAGTAGAGCATCCCTCCCAGATACCATTTCATTTACAGCATGAGAATTCTGATTTCTAGCAATTCATGAAATATCAAGACATCTAGATACTGTGGTTTATTTATAACTTCCTTAGTGAGAGTCAAAAAACAAATCACTGAATTATCCTTCTGAATTCTGTGTGTTGGGGGCTACAGTGGGGTGGTGGTGTTGCCTTATCACTGCTTTCCGAGTCCTAGAGCCTCAGCTGAAGATTTCATGTCATGGCAACTCAATGATTAAAGGACAGCAATTCCTAGATGATCTTTATTTAGTCCTGTGTCTGTAGACTGATGCTGGGTAATGACTGTGTTGTCAGTGAAGAGCCTTCTTGAGGTAGATTCTTCATGAGGGCTGGTTTGTGCTCCCTTAAAACATGACTGGGTTCAGTCAGCATCCTGAATATAACTGAATGCTGTAGGCCTTTTGTGAGCTCATGTTGGAAGCCACCCAATCACTTGTCTCATAGTTACTGCCAGGGTCATGGAAGGAAACTAACAACTTTGAATGGGGTAAGTGGTATAATGTACAGGAGGGGGCTATAACCTTGAGAGCTAAGAAGTCAGGGGAGCACACCACACAATGGAACCCTGGAGCATCCAAAGAACATTGGGTGGAAAATAAGCAAATCTGAATAAAGTATCCACTTTTTTCATAGTAGTACATCAACATTAGTCAGTTAATTGTGATGAATACAGCACACTAATGTAAGATGATACTTACAAGGAATTGAAAACTCACTGTGCCGTCTCCATAATTTTTCTATAAGTAAAACCTGTGACTCTACCATTCAGAGTAAAAGCAAAGTCTTCCTAACAGCATGTATGAGGCCAGTGCTCTATCAGATGCTATTTCTCTGCCTCTCCTATTGTATAACTAGCATGGTTTTCATGAGTAACTTACCTTCTTTTTGGATAATAGCTTCTTATAATTTATGAAAGATACACTTAGTTTCACAAAATTCATGTAATTTCCCAGTCGATTGATTACTGAGCTCATTAGCAGGTACATTTAAGAAGATGGAGACTAGGAGTTTGTATTTCTTAACTATCCTAAATGGTTTAAGATGGTTGGTATCAAGAGGCCAGAGCTTCACATTTCATTTTTAAGTATCACTAGGTACAATACGTTTAAGAAGCATTATCTTTAATTTTGTATCAATATATAAAGATCAATTCCAATGTGGCCAAATATACTCCTAATTTTGTATCAATATACAAAGGTCAATGCCTATGTACCCCAATCTTAATATTACGTCAATATACAAGGGTCAATACCATTGTGGCCAACTATAATCTTAATTTTGTATCAATATACAAAGATCAATACTGATGTAGTCCAATACAATCTTAATTTTGCACAATATACAATGGTCAATACCAATTTAGCCAAATATAATACTAATTTTGTATCACTATACAAAGGTATAAGGGCATATTCAATAATCTGTCCCTTCTTCTTGGTACTTCCCATACTATGTCTATGTCCCATTTTTCTCAAGTCTGTGCACTCCTACATAGGAGAGAAAGAAGGATACAGAAAAAAAAAAGAAGGAAGTCCCTGGGTCTAACCTCCAAAACCCATTTAACAAGACCATTTAACAGCTTATAGTCTCTTCCCCTAAATAACAAAGTTTTCTGTTATCAATCAAATAACCAAAAAAGGGGGGGAACACCCTCCCCACCCTGTGGGCATGGGATGTCGCTCTCTTAAAATGACTTCCTGCTGATTTGGGTCGTAGTAAACCTGTTTGGGGCCCGAACCAGAATGGAAAAATGGTTAAAAATGTTAGTACATTCTTTTTATGTTCATTCCTTTTGTGCTCAGCTGTTTAGATGTCCTAAGAAGTTTGTAGACAGAAGCTGATCTTCCAGGCTTTACTGAAGTTCTGGCTGGGGCAGTGTGTGGAGCTGAACGATCTTAGCGATTTTGAGTTGTTGTGGTTGTAGACTTTTGATGGAAACAGCTATTGAGGGAGTCTGCAAGGCTGAATCATCTGGGCCATTCGTCTTCTTTGGTGTCTGATTCTGTTTTCTGTTGAGGTTTCCGTTGTCCAGTTGTCCCTGGATTCCTTGAATGGATGCTTTAAATCTCCTGGAAAGATAAGAACAGATCCCTGCCCTAATCCTAACTCTGGGACAATTACCCTTTTTTTTTGGGGGGGGGGGGGTCAGGTAATATTTCTCCTAAGCAAATGTGTTTTTTTGACAATATATAAAGTATTATCTTTCAATATGGATTAAAGAAGAAATTATTTTGTTATTTTGGAGCTAAACAAGCCTTAGTGTATATATTTTGAGATCTCAAAGGACAATTTGTTTGTATTGAGTAGGCCTTTTGTAAGTAGCTTTTAAACTTAAGTCCTTCCAAATCCTATGTGTCTGTCTCTGCATTCTAATTATTGGGATCAAAGACCTATGGTTCCCATCTGAAGGGATTAAAGTTGTGCTCCACCACTCCTGGATCGAATTTTTTGTCTAATTAGAGTTTGTTTTGTATCAGGCTGACCTTGAACTCTGAGATCTGCCTGTTTCTGTCTCTAGTGTGTTGGGGTAAAGGTGTACTCTTCTTGAATGATGGGATTAAGGGTGTGCACCATCATCATCCTGTTTCGTGTAACTCAGAAATCAAGTTGTTAAGAGACAAGCAACATTTGCTTATCTAAATAGAAGAGATAGATAGGGCATCTTCAAAAACCCCAAGAGATCTGCAGAATATGGCATTCAAAGATGTTTTCTTAAATTAAGTTTTTTTGATATTGAGACATATCAGCTCCTGACAGCACCCCCTATTCTACTCCAAGTAGAAGATGAGCATCGAAGAATCTCTAGTGTAAGATGGTTGAATTAGTGGCAAGCCTATCTCTTGGTGTGAAAAACCCCTTGCTTCAACTGTAGACAGACTGCTGTCCAAACAGGACAAAACTTGGTAGCAGGGAAGTCGACAGCCTAGCTCTGCCACAACAGGGTAGGTCAGTCCTTCATAATTCCTGCTCTACAATCAATGTCTGTCAGAGAAAAGGGACCAAAAGGCTGAAGATTGATGCAGGAATGTATGGAGAGAAAACAGGAACTGTCCAGGCAGCCACTGGTATGTCATTTCTTAGTTTTGGATGATGTAGGCCCTGTACTTCCAATATAATCAGATATATTTATCCCTCTCAGGTCTCTGAGGTGGTTGAAGAATAGATAGCTAGAGTCTCATAGCTAAATTTTGAGTTGTTTAGGAATCAAGAGGGTGTTCTGGATCTAAGAAGATGTTTTTAAAATAATGATGCAAGTTAGTATGAAAGCTGAGTCAGATATAGAACTTTAAACTCATGGAGATGGTTAGATGGTAGAATGTTAAAGTCAGAGGCCAAATATGTATGGACTGGACATTGGGAATATATGCTGGGCCATTTAACTCTCATAAATGTGGCGTATTTATTTCTGTTGTTTTGTATAGTATTTACTGTTATAAGAAAAGGAACCATTTGTTGGACTGAAATGGGGAGCTGTTGGGGGGAAGAGGGTGGAAGGGTGGGACAGGAAGGGGGAGTAGGGAAGGGATTGTGACTGAGATGTAACTTGAAGAAATAAAAAAATAAAGTATATAAAAAAGAAGATGGAGACAGATAATAAATGAGATAAAGATACATTAACATTTCCCTATTGATTAGGATTTATCAGTATAACTATGTTACATTGGATATAACCAGAGTCTAATTTAGCCTTTCCAACAATACGTGTAAACAGACTACATGAGGGGTAAAGGGTAATCCCTAGACTCTTCCATAGGAATGATTTTAAAATTAAGATCTAGAATAATTTATTCTACACATAAAATACATTAATATTTTCTATTCCCACAATTTCTAAGTCACACTGCACTTTACTATAAAGTGCACATTGGATTATCAAGACTTAATAAAAAAAGAGTATGTATAATAGTTCACTTCTATCTTTACACTGAGTACATTGCAACAATAAAGCTTAGTATGTTCTGTAATGCATAAATACACTCTTAAAATTAATTTCACTTTTTAAAAGTTTATTTCAGTGCAGATGCTACAGTATTTAAGGTTGTATATGCAGCCTTCATTATATTCTCCTGGATAGTGCTGGTCTAATAGTCTGGCCTTGCCTTTACCCTTTATAGCCTCTTCCAAGATTGATTTTCACAATCTACAATTCGGTTGCAGAGTCTGTGCATGAGACTTTATGACTTTTAATGTATGCCATCTCATTAATCTGCAGACTCTACAACAACAACAAATACCAAAGAAGCAGCTGAGCTTATTTGAAGCATGCTGTGGCTAATAATTTGTTTTTTAGACCTAGGAAGATGTTTTATTTTCCATTTCTATTAATTTTATTTCATCTTATTTTTAAAAATCTTCATGTGGTATGCTTAAAGAAGTGAAAGTACAGTTTCTTATTCCCAAATCTTCATTGTAAATTTTGTAAGTGTGTATTTCTAACTTAAGCAATGGTTTGGGAGCTGAGAAGATGCTCA
The DNA here is from genome assembly GCA_907164525.1 of Lophiomys imhausi. Taxonomy (NCBI): domain Eukaryota; kingdom Metazoa; phylum Chordata; class Mammalia; order Rodentia; family Muridae; genus Lophiomys; species Lophiomys imhausi. Next base: position 4,524,763 of record CAJQZJ010032307.1, read on the forward strand.
ATAGAAGACTTATTCCCTATCATGTGCAAGGTCCTGGGTTCAACCTCTAGCACTACAAACATTAAAATAAAATAAGTTAACAACTGCTTGAGAGGTAAAGAATACAACAGGACTCACCAGCCAAATTCTCCAGTGATGATTATGTGTACATGGCATATAGTATGCTCAGGCTACAAGGCTCAAGTGTGGTCTCTGTTTATCCTGCAGTGCCTGTATATTATATAAATGAAGTGGTCAAGACTGGATAGAGCATGAGATTTACCTGTCAATCTTAGAACCTCACCAAACAGAAATTATCAGAAGTCTAAGGCTACACTCTTAATGCCTAAGCAGACAGGAGACTTGACCTCTGAACTCAACTTATGTGTGAAGACTTTCGTGTCCGTGATCCTTGTGAGTAACACAGTATCCCCTCATGCTGTAAGACAAACACTAAACAACACTTAACCCAGGAAAGAGAGTAGGGACCTTTGACAAAGCTTGAATTTTACTAAATCTTCTCGAACACTGCATTGCTGTCTATCTGGAGGAAGTTAGTTTACATTTCCTATGTCTGGCTTCTCAGATCAAGTTGGTTAAACCTAATGGGTCAACTCTAAGTATCATGAATTGAAATAGACATATACAATGATTTAAGCCTTCAATATCTCACAAAAGTCATATGTTGTAGACTTGTTTATTAGTTGATAACCATATTGTGAGGCAGTAAAACTTTTAAGAGTTTAGGATCAGTGGAGGAAGCTAACTTTCTCATCACATGCTCCCTGCCATAATGTTCCACCTCTGACAGGTTCAGAGCAATGGGGCCAACCAATCCTAAATGGAAATCCCTGAAACTAAAATAAGCCCTTCTTGTAGGTTACTCATTTCAGTATTTTATTTCAACAGCTGTGGTAGCTTGAAGGAGAATGACCCCTGTGGGCTCGTATATTTAAATGCTTGGTCCCAAGTTGATGGAACTGTTTGGGAAGGATTAGGGGGTGTGGACCTTGACGGAAGTGTGTCACTGGAAGTGAACTTTACGGTTCTAAAAGAAAATTGTTAGATCAAATGCTGAGCACATTAGCTACGTGTAAGAATGACATAGGGAGTTTTTATCACATAGTACAAATGTAATCATCCCCAGAAAGACTACAGATCATAAATCAGATCCCATGACCAAGGAACAGGAAGCCAGGGGTGTGCATTCCTATTAGCTGAGGGTGTAATCTAGGGACAGCAATGTCCTGCCTTGTGGTCTGTGCTAGAAGAAAACCACTATCAGAACAGTGAGCTACTGCCTCCAGTCACAAAGTCATGAACACAGAAGGCAATAGGGAACACGTTAGAGAGGTTGAGGGGAAGGGAATCAGGCATCACTGGTACCTTTCTAGCTTGAGTTTTGTTGCTGTGATAATTCTGACCAAAAAAATGCTTAGGAGATGAAAGGGATTATTTGGCTTACATATCCTTCCTGGTCATAGTCCATCACTGAGAGAAGTGAGGTGGGAGGGAACTCAAGCAGGAACTGTGGTAGAGACCATGAAAGAACACAGATTATTGCCTTGCTTCCTCTGGCTTACTCAACTTGTTTTACTATACAACCCAGGACCACCTTCAGTGGTCTGGGTCCCTTCACATCAATCATTAATGGAGAAAATGCACCACAGACATTCCCATAGGCCAATCTGAGGGAGGCAATTCCTCAACTGAGGGTCTCTCTTCCCAGGTGACTCTAGTCTGTGTCATGTTGACCTAAACTAAGCAGCACAGTATCTGTCTCTTAAAGTGTGAACCTTGCAGTTCCACCTGAGAGGTTCTCTGGGGTCAAGTAAGGATATAACCTCCAGAGGAGCAGGGTACCACACCAGACATCCTCATCAGGAATGGGACTGAAATTTGAAAGGTGGCTGTGGAGGGACTTTATAAGGTGGCCTCAGGGTGAAACCTGGTGAAAGATATTTGCTTTTCCAAGGGAAGAAAGGCACCAGGCTTTTTCCTGGTACACAACAACTTGTGTGCGTGAAGATAAGTCTATAACACATGCACAAGTTAACAGCATGACTTCTGCCCACCAAGGCAAGCCTGGCCTCCAGACACCACAGTTCCAAGGTCTTGGCAATGGCTAATGGCTCCCCCTGAAGCACTCAGATGTCTGCTTAATTAGTGTTCATGAAATTAATGTTGTAGAAGTGTGAAGGATACCAAAGAACCACTCAGTTCATGTGTCAGAATCATTATGAATGCTTTGTGCTTTGAAACTGTGAAGTGAGATTAAAAACTACCTGGAAATTGCTGATTGCTTCCCCTGGCCTTTACCACAGTTCTCCCTGCTGTTTTCCTACCCTGCACTCTTTATGATTCCTAGTTAATTACAAGGATGTTTTACTGAATAGCAAAGAATCACAGTTAATCTAGAGTCTAGACTAAGAAAAATGTGAGCAATTCTGGCCCCTAAGGGGACACAATTTGGAATGAGACCAACTTGAAGATGAGGATTGAGCAATTTCGATGAGCCAAGATAATCTTCAAATCAAAGACAAATCTTTTAAGACTGCCCTTCCAGCATGCCAAGCTCAAGGCCTGCATCAGTCAGATCATCCTGGCATCCAGGGTCACTGACTGATTTCATGTCCTGACCCAGCATCCACATCACTCACATTCCAGTGACAAAGACCAGGAATAAAGCCAATTCCTCAGGTAATGAAGAAGAGGGCATCCCAGCCAATCATGTTCATAACTGATTAAGGTGGCAGCCCTTGAAATGGCTTTGTCCATGGCATGTGACCTCCCAGACCTCATCTGGCACTGAACATACATGACGCAGAAGACACTCCAAGTAAGTGGGTCTTTCTGACATATATATCGACTTCTCCTGGGTTTCTTCACTCAGAGCTAACTAGACAGAAGGGATCAATATCCATTCACAGTGAAAGCTGTTCAGGATAGGTTATTTGTTTGGATGGAACTTGAATATTCTTAGGAATGGTATCTTTATTAGAAATTATATTCCCATTCTACAAGATAGGAGGCAAAACAAGCCCCTGCTACAGCCCAACTCTTCCAGGCTGTGAGAGAAAAGGAGGATTCTACTGGGCTATTAATATGCATTAATATTTACATTTAATACATTTAATATTCCTGGATCTTTTCTTTTTGCCATGTTCTGGTGCTTGGAGTACAGCGTTGGCTAGCTGTTCTTCCTTCAGAGTTGTGAGCTGCATGGTGTGGGAGGCCAGTAGGAACCAGAGTATGCACTGTGTACTTTCTAGCTGAAGAAATGTGGCACCGTGATGGAAATATTCAACTGTGACTGTTGACTGGCTCAAAAAGAAGGTCCTGCCCACCCCAATGCTATTGTACCAGATGAATTCTTCCTTCTCTGAAACCCCTTTAAACTCTGAATTAATTTGTTCTTCTTTTCATGTTTGTTTTGTCTATTTGTCTTTATTTCTCCAGTTCATGCCAATGTATTAAGTTTGAGAGTAGCAAGATTACACTTTGATTTGATAGTATGAGTTGCTCGTGTGTGTGTGTGTGTGTGTGTGTGTGAGAGAGAGAGAGAGAGAGAGAGAGAGAGAGAGAGAGAGCATGCTCAGATATGCACCCTTGCAAGCACTATGTGCAGAGGGAGGCCAGAGGTCAAGAGTGGGCATTTCCCTCAATCTCCACTCTGTGTTTTGAGACAGGCACCCTAGCTGAAATTGATGCTCATGGATTCTACTAGACTGGCAGGCCAGCAAACCCCAGTGATCCTCCTGTGTCTGCTTCCCCAGAACTGAGATTACAGGGATGTACTTCTCACCTGGCCTTTTGATGTGGTTGCTGGGGATCTGAACTTATGACTTCACACTTACACAGCAAGCACTTTACTGAGCCGTCTTCCAAGACCTGGAATCCATTTCTTGTTTTTAGATGCTAATAAAAGGATATCAACTTGGAAGTAAAAAAACAAGACATGGGAAGTTGGCACACAACTCAAAAAGGTTAAAAATGCCTTGCAAATGGCGAGCTCCAGAAGATGTGTCCTGCCCCTCCTACATCCTGGACTGGACTGGTCCCCATTCCCAGTCTCTGTCCATCTCACACCACTGGAAGGTTGCTTTAGCCTAAAGAGGGTCACCCTCCTCATCCTCCTAAACCCATCAGCTGACATTTCAGAGAAAATATTCATGTCATAGTTTCAACTTGTATCTCTTTTGGTTTCTGTTATTATCTTTTTTTTCTTTTTTTTTTTTCCTTTATTTTTTATTTCTTCAAGTTACATCTCAATCGCAGTCCCCTCCCTATTCCCCCCTCCAGTCTCACCCTCCCACCACCCTCAAAATCCCATCCTCTTCCCATTTTTTTTTCTTTTAAGATTAAGGTATATCTTATTTCCCCCTATAGTTTCCCCTTTCAGTCCAACAAATAGCTCTTTCTCTTCTAATAATAAATACAATACAGTAGAACAGAGGTAAATAGGTCACAGTTATGAGGGTTATATAGCTTAACGTACATTCCCAATGACCAGTCCATATGTATTTGGTACCTGACACTCTCTTGACTCCTAAACAACTCAAAATTTAATTATGAGACTCTATCTATCTGTTCTTCAATCACCTCAGAGACCTGAGAGGGATAAATATCTCTGATTTTATAGGAAGTACAGGGTCTGCAGCTTCCCAAACTAAGAAATGACATACCAGTGGCTGCCTGGACAGTTCCCATTCTCTCCATACATTACAGCATCGATCTTCAGTCATTCGGCCCCTCATCTCTGACAGACATTGATTGTACAGCAGGAGTTATGAAGGGCTTATCTACCCTGTCTTGGCAGAGCTAGGCTATTGACTTACCTGCTTCCAGGTTTTGTCCTTTTTGGACAGCATTCTGTCTACAGTTGGGGCAAGGGGCTTTTCCTACCAAGAGATAGGCTTGCGACTAATTCAATCATCTCCCACTGGAGATTCTTCGATGCTCATCTTCTACTTGGAGGAGAATAGGGGGTGCTGTCAGGAGTTGATATGTCTTGATATAAAAAAATCTAAAGTTATGAAAACATCTTTGAATGCCATATTCTGCAGATCTATTGAGGTTTTTGAAGAGGCCCTATCTATCTCTTATATTAGGGTAAGCAGATGTTGCTTGTCCCATAGCAGGTTTATTTTTTGATTAGCTTAGAAAGTAACTATAATAGGCTGTCATAGTACCTAACAGAATGACCGGCTTGCATAACCATTAGTTTGCATTTCTTAATTATCCTAATCAGTTTATGACAATTAGTAGTAAAAGGCCGAAACGTCACATTTCATTATTTTTCTTTACCTCCTAACCTTCCATCCCATTTCTCTGGGGTGGGGTGTCCTTATATAACAGTCCCTCATCTCAGTTCAGAGGTCGTATGAGGGCCAAGAGCCTCCTCATTCATTGGGGGGTCTACGAGGCAGTACCATCAGTGAAAAAGTGTCTCATTGCTCGGAAGAGAGAACTAAAAAACAAACAAATAAGCAGACAAATAAATAAAAAAGACTAAAAAATAGAAAAAAATATTAAAAATATATAAAAAATAAAAATTAAAAATAAGAAGTCTATGTCCAAGTTCCCTTTGGTGTGTTAGTTGTAGTATTGATACCTTCTACTATATAGCTAAAATCCGACTATAAGTGAATAGATGCCCTATGTGTCATTGTGAGTCTGGGTTAGTTCACTCAGGATGAGCTTTTCTAGTTCCATCCATTTGGCTGCAAATTGCATAATTGCATTGCTCCTGATAGCTGAATAATATTCCATTGTGTAGATGTACCACAGTTTTTTAACCCATTCTTCGGTTGAGGGACATCTGGGTGGTTTCCAGTTTCTAGCTATTACAAATAAGGCTGCTATAAACATAGATGAGGAAACTTCCTTATGATTCTGTGAAGAGGTATTTGGGTGTATACCCAGAAGTGGTATGGCTGAGTCCAGAGGCAGAGCTATACCAAGTTTTCTAAGATATCGCCAGACTGACCTCCATAGTGGTTGCACAAGCCGACATTCCCACCAGCAATGGAGTAGGGTACCCCTTTCTCCACACCCTCGCGAGCATGTGCTGTCATTTGAGTTTTTGATCTTAGCCATTCTAACAGGTGTGAGATGGAATCTCAGAGTCATCTTGAGTTGCATTTCTCTGATGATTAAGGATGTTGAGCATTTCTTCAAGTGTCTTTCAGCCATTAGAGATTCCTCCTTTGTGAACTCTCTATTTAGCTCTGTCCCCCATTTTTTGATTGGATTATTTGGTTTCTTGGCATTTAATTTCTTTAGTTCTTTGTAGATTTTGGATATTAGCCCTCTATCAGATGTGGGGTTGGTGAAGATTTTCTCCCAGTCTGTAGGCTGCCGTTTTGTTCGCATGACGGTGTCCTTTGCCTTGCAGAAGCTTTTCAGTTTCATGAGGTCCCATTTATTGATTGTTGATCTCAAGTCCTGAGCTGTTGGTGTTCTGTTCAGGAAGTTGTCACCTGTGCCAATTAGTTCGAGGGTTTCTCCCACTTTATCTTCTAGTAGATTTAATGTGACCGGCCTTATGTTAAGGTCTTTGATCCACTTGGACTTAAGTTTTGGACAAGGTGATAAGTATGGGTCTAACTTCATTCTTTTACAAGTGGACATCCAGTTGGAACAGCACCATTTGCTGAAGATGCTGTCCTTCTTCCATTGTGCCGTTTGGGCTTCTTTGTCAAAAATTAGGTGGCCATAAGTGTGTGGGTCTATTTGGAACTTCAATTCGATTCCATTGATCTACTGGTCTGTTTCTATTCCAATACCATGCTGTTTTTACAACTATTGCTCTGTAGTACAGCTTGAATTCTGGGATGGTGATACCTCCAGATGTTTTTTTATTGTACAGGATTGATTTAGCTATTCTGGGCTTTTTATTGTTCCATATGAAATTGCGACTAGCTCTTTCCAAGTCTATAAAAAATTGTGTTGGTATTTTGATAGGAATTGCATTGAATCTATATATTGCTTTTGGTAGGATGGCTATTTTTATTATGTTGACCCTACCTATCCATGAGCATGGGAGATCTTTCCATCTTCTAAAAGCCTCTTTCATTTCTTTCATCAAGGGCTTGAAATTCTTGTTCTACAGGTCCTTTACTTGCTTGGTTAGAGTTACCTCCAGGTATTTTATGTTGTTTGTGGCTATTGTGAAGGGGGTTGTTTCCCTTATTTCTTTTTCAGCCCATTTGTTTGTTGTATAAAGAAGAGCTTCTGATTTTTTTGAATTAATTTTGTATCCAGCCACTTTGCTGAAGGTGTTTATCAGCTGTAAGAGTTCTCTGGTGGAATTTTTGGGGTCGCTTATGTATAATATCATATCATCTGCAAATAGGGATACTTTGACTTCTTCGTTTCCGATGTTTATCCCCTTGATGTCCTTTAGTTGTCTTATTGCTCTAGCAAGAACTTCAAGTACTGTATTGAAGAGATATGGTGAAAGTGGACATCCTTGTCTTGTCCCTGAGTTTAGAGGAAATGCTTCAAGTTTCTCTCCATTTATTTTGATGTTGGCCACTGGCCTGCTGTATATTGCCTTTATTATTTCTAGGTACAGCCCTTGTATGCCCGTTCTCTCCAGAACTTTTAGCATAAAGGGGTGTTGGATTTTGTCAAATGCTTTTTCTGCATCTAGCGAGATTATCATGTGGTTTTTTGTTTCATCTTGTTTATATGGTGAATGACGTTGATAGATTTTCATATGTTGAACCATCCCTGCATCCCTGGGATGAAGCCTACTTGATCATGGTGTATGATACTTTTGATGTGTTCTTGAATTCGGTTTGCTAGTATTTTATTAAGTATTTTTGCATCTATGTTCATGAGGGAGATTGGTCTGAAGTTCTCTTTCTTTGTTGGATCTTTGCGTGGTTTAGGAATCAGGGTGATTGTGGCCTCGTAGAATGAGTTTGGCAATGTTCTTTCAGATTCTATTTTGTGAAAGAGTTTGAAAAGTATTTGTGTTAGCTCCTCTTTGAAGGTCCGGTAGAATTCCGTGCTAAATCCATCTGACCCTGGGCTTTTTTTGGTTGGGAGATTTTTAATGACTGTTTCTATTTCCTTAGGGGTTATAAGGCTGTTTAATCTGTTTATCTGATCTTGATTTAGCTTCAGTAGGTGGAATCTATCAAGAAAATTGTCCATTTCACTTAACTTTTCAAATTTGGTGGAGTATAGATTTTTAAAGTAGGATCCAAATATTCTCTGGATTTCCTCAATGTCTGTTGTTATTTCACCCTTTTCATTTCTGATTTTGTTGATTTGTGCTTTCTCCCTCTGTCTTTTAGTTAATTTGGCTAAGGGTCTGTCTATTTTGTTGATTTTCTCGAAGAACCAACTCTTGGTTTCATTGATTCTTTGTATAGTTCTTTTTGTTTCTAAGTTGTTGATTTCAGCCCTAAGTTTGATGATCCCCTGCCTTCTGCTCCCCTTGGGAGTGTTTGCTTCTTTTTTTTCCAATTCACCCAGTTTAGCTGTTAATTCGCTAATATGAGCTGTCACAATTTTCTTTTTGAAGGCACTTAGTGCTATGAACTTTCCTCGTAGCACAGCTTTCATTGTGTCCCATAGGTTTGGGTATGTTGTGTCTTCATTTTCGTTGGATTTTAAGAAGTCTTTGATTTCCTTCTTTATTTCTTCCCTGACCCAGTGGTCCTCTAGTACAGAGTTGTTCAATTTCCATGTGAGTGTAGACTTTCTCTTGATTCTTTTGCTATTGAAGTCCAGCTTTATTCCATGGTGATCTGATAAGATACAAGAGGTCATTTCAATTTTCTTGTATCTGTTGAGACTATCTTTGTGTCCAACTATATGGTCAATTTTGGAGAAGGTTCCATGAGGTGCTGAGAAGAAGGTGTATTCTTTTGTGTTTGGGTGAAACGTTCTGTAGCTATCTGTTAGGTCCTTTGGTTCATGATCTCTGTTAGACTCATTATTTCTCCATTTGGCTTCTGTCTTGATCTGTCCATAGTTGTGAGTGGGGTGTTGAAGTCTCCCACTATTAAAGTGTTTCGATCGATGTGCGATTTAAGTTTTAGAAGCGTTTCTTTTATAAATGTAGGTGCCTTTGTATTTGTGGCATAGATGTTCAATATTGAGATGACCTCTTGGTGGATATTTCCTTTAATGAGTATGTAATGCCCTTCTCTGTCTTTTTTTAATAACTTCAATTGGAAATCTATTTTGTTTGATATTAGGGTGGCTACTCCAGCTTGTTTCCTGGGTCCATTTGCTTGGAAGACCTTTTCCCAGCCCTTTACTCTGAGGTAGTATTTATCTTCAATAGTGAGATGTGTTTCTTGTATACAGCAAAAAGATGGGTCTTGTTTATGGATCCAGTCTGTAAGTCTGTGTCTTTTTATTTGCGAGTTGAGTCCATTGATGTTGATGGATATTAGTGACCAGGGGTTGTTATTTCCTATTATTTTGGTATAGCTGGCTGTCTTGTGTTTCTCTTTTGTTTAGTTGCTGTGGAGGTTTCTATTTCCTCTGTTTTCTTGGGTGTAGATATCTTCTCTGTGTTGGAATTTTCCTTCTAGGATCTTCTGTAGGGCTGGGTTTGTGAGGAGATATTGTTTGAATTTGATTTTGTCATGGAATATCTTGTTTTCTCCTTCTATGTTGATAGAGAGTTTTGCTGGGTATAGTAGTCTGGCTGGGCACCTATGTTCTCTCAGGGTTTGTAGGACATCTGTCCAGGCCCTTCTAGCTTTTAAAGTTTCTGAGGAGAAGTCAGGTGTGATTCTGATGGGTCTGCCATTGTATGTGACTTGGCCTTTTTCTCTTACAGCTTTTAATATCCTTTCTTTGTTCTCTACATTTGGAGTTTCTATTATTATGTGGCAAGAGAAGTTTCTTTTCTGATCTAATCTGTTTGGTGTTCTGTAAGCCTCTTGGATTTTTACTGGCATCTCTTTCTTTAGGTTTGGGAAGTTTTCTTCTATGATTTTGTTGAAGATATTTCCTGGGCCATGGAGTCAGGAGTCTTCTCTTTCCTCTATGCCTATAATTCTTAGGTTCTGTCTTTTCATTGAGTCCTTGATTTCTTGGATGTTGTGGGTGAGAGATTTTTTTAGCCTTCTCATTTTCTTTGGATGTTGTACTGATTTCTTCCATCGAATCTTCCATGCCTGAGATCCTGTCTTCCATCTCTTGCATCCTATTTTTCATACTCACATCCGTAGTTCCTGTTCTCTTCTCTTGATTCTCCATTTCCTCTTTTAACTCTGACTGTGTTCTTTATTGTTTCCATTTCTATTTTCATGTCTTGAATGGTAGTGTTCGTTTTGTACATTTTCTTCTCCAGTTTGCTTGCTTTTGTCTGGAGATCTTTCATTGCTTTATCCTTTTCCTGTTCAAGCTGGGTCACCTTGGCTTGGAGCTCTTTAATGATGTTATTCGTTGTTTTGACTTGTAGAATTGTGGCTTCTTTGAATTCCTTCATAGTTTTAAGTTCTTCTTGAAGGGACTTTATCGCTTTCCATAATGTAGAATTGTCATCGTTTTCATGTGTTTCAGTTGTGGTGAGGTGGTTTGGGCTGGACAGAATAGCATTACTTTCTTTTTTTGGAGACAGTTCGCTGTGTTTTTTTTTTTTTTTTTTTTTTTTTGTTTGCTGTCTTCTGGACTTGGGTCCAAAGGGGTCACTGTGGTGTAGGAGTTGCCTTACTCCACCCCTACAAGGTGAGTCATTCAATCCTGCCTCCCAGGTGGGGACCTAATTAATTCAGGTGGTGGAGCTGTGCACATGTAAGCTCTGATTCCCAGCCGGAAGGGCCCTTACTAGTACAAAAGTTCGATATAGGACAGTTTCAAATATCTCACAGTTTGCCTGGGGTTGGTTCCTGTAGGGGGTAAATCTGCAGTTCAGCTCCAATAGCCTTGCCCCTCCCCATGCTTGGAAGCTTACCAGTGACGTCACAGACTGGGATCTGAAGGCGCTTTGCAGCGGAGCTACTTCACTTCCAAGGGTCGCAACCTTTCCCAGATAATTGGATGGTCTGTGTGAAACCTGGGAGTGCCCAGCAGGGTGGGGATTATCTCTGCATGGTTTCTGAATCTGCCGGCTGGGTATTAGGTTGGAAATTACCAGGGATTTCTCCTTTTGGGGGGATGGGTTATCCAGATTCCCAGGTCCAGAGGCTTCCTAGTGTGTCTGAGGGTTGGAAGGGGCGTCCTGCCCAGGCATCTTCCATGGTCCCTGTGTAGCTGGGTGAGATTTAGAAGGGGTCGTGTCCTTTGTACAGTGTCCTGCAACACTTGCCCCCTTGTGACTGTTGACCTGGAAATCAAAATACATCTGCGCCGGCCACCGCCATCTTGGGTCCCCCTCTGTTATTATCTTATTGACCTGCAAATAATATATACATACATACATATAATCGTTTGTTTAGTGTTCAGTTTTTAAAAATATTCAACTGTTTTTATTATTTATAATTACCTTGCAATTTTTATTTTCTTTTTTAACCCTGTAATTGTTTGAAAACACCTTCCAATTCAAGCAGAAAGCATGTTTTCTTTGCTTATTATATTGTTAATTCTTAATTTCTATAACTTAAATGAGAAAATAGCTTTAGTTCTTTTTTGCCTATTCTATAGTCACTTGATGAAGTTTGAGCCTCATTTTCAGGGTGTACATCTGAAATGATCAGTAGGTCTTGTAAGTTACTATAGTGAACAAGTATACATATGCCTTACACTGTAGATGTCCCTTGAGGACTCCCATTTCTGCCTCCAGCTCTCCTGACACCTGTGGTAATTGTTAAAGTATTTGTGTTCAGGTACTGAACTTCATTCCTTAGTCCTTTGAAGTGGCCTCTGCTGTCTTGGTTAATGATTTTTTTTTTTTTTTTTTTTTTTTGGCCATGAATTGGTTGAACTGATGCCAAGACTGATTATGTCCTCTCTTTGGTAGGTGTATGCAAGCTTACACTATGTCGTATATAACTTTATCTGTGTCTTCACTCACAGAACAGTGCTAGGATTGCCTTTGAGCAGATGATTGCTACCCATTTGCTCTTATTGAAATAACACTTATGCTTCATTTTATTTCTGTCATTTGATATGTTCTAATTTTATAGCTTAAAATTATTTCCATATGACCTGCTTTCATTGTAATTTTTTTCTAATTATTAGATGATTTGTAAGGGCCAGGTGTGGTGGTGCACGCCTTTAATCCCAGCACTCGGGAGGCAGAGGCAGGTGGATTCTGAGTTCGAGGCCAGCCTGGTCTACAAAGCAAGTCCAGGACAGCCAGGGCTGTTACACAGAGAAACCCTGTCTCGAAAAACCAAAAAAAAAAAAAAAAAAAAAGATGATTTGTGTTTTCATTTCTGTAGTGTGACTTTATAAACATTACTTTTCATAATGCCTTCAATTATCTATTTTTTAGGAAGCATCTCACAATTGCCAGCTATTAACAATATCACTAACATGGTCCTTCTTTCCAGTTTGATCTTCCTGGCCCTTCATCTGATTTAATTGATTGCAATTTCTTTCAGTTGTTCAAAATACTTGTGCATGCACTCTTGTGCTTGTAGTTTTAAATATCCTTGGGTTTCTCCTGTACACAGTTAGTATAGTGTGCCGCGCACACACACACACACACACACACACACACACACACCCCTCACTCTTTTTCTCCTCCAAATTACTTTAATCACATCATCTCTTTGTCAGATTGTATGACATTTCCATTCCGGTCTGTCACTTTGCTTCTCATCTTTGTTTTACTGCTATTTCCAAGGATAAATAAAGTTGATTTTCATAAACAAATTTTTCTTGTTCCCTTCCTTATCTCCCTAGTTGGTTGGCATTTTTCGTGCAAATACATCTTCTTAGAGCTGTTATGACATAAGTTTGTATCTGTACTGTGTAACAATGTGCCTAGCTAAGTGGTGTGACTCATTCTGACTCACCCAAGGACCTTCTTATGCATCACCCATGGCCCTGTGGTCTTCTCATATTGTATTTCTGGGAAGAGCCCAGACCTGACTGACCTCCAGCCTCCCTGTATGGCTTACTGTGCACAGGAGATGCCCCAGAAGGTGTATCCCTCACTTAAAAGACTCGATGAGTCTATGATATGTGTATTCTCTTTAATTCTCATTAGCCCATCATGGGTCTTTCCAATATAAAATTGAGTCTTGGAATTGTTACAAGTTTTGTTATTGTTTGGTATTTATTTTAAAACTGGGACAGGTCTCCAGGCCAAGCTTACCTCCCACTTCATACATAGCTGCAAATGAACTTCTGATCCGCCTGTGTCTCTAGTGCTGGGATTACAGAACAGAGCCCAGTTTATTCTATGTTTAGGATTGAACCCGGCCCTTTATGCATGCTTGGCAAGCACTCTACCACCCAAGTTACACATCTGTCCCCAGGCAATCTCTTTTGATTTGTTTGTTAATGGAAGCTTTGTTTTCACCCTGGCTTTAGATGTTCCCATTATTTCATGATGCTGTTTCTTCTTAGATTCCACTTCTGCACTTGGCACTCTTGCTGCATCTCACACTTCTGCTACTTAGAATTGTCCCTTTAACACTTGTCACCATTTGGTTCTTCATCCTACCTTCTAAACATGGGTTCACAGCCTCTACTTCCAGGTACTCCAGAGTTCAACTCTCAAGGAAGGATTCTTCCCTCTTCTTTGCTCTTCTCAACCAGCCCTAACCCTTGTCTTCCCAGAGTCTCTCCTTTTGGTTACAAGCATCTCCTTCCTACCCACCTCACGTTTCTAGATCCTGGCCATTGAGTTCCTGCTGCATTTGCATGAAGTCTTCTTTCAAGTGTTCATTTTCATTTGCTTTATTTCTGTACAGACACATTATTTTTCAACTGCCTTTCCCTTAACGCCTTTTTTTCTGTGCATTTTAATCATTTGGAGTCTTGTTTTTGTCCATTCCTCCCCTCATTCTTTCTTTTTATCATTTGTCTTACAAATGCTGCCCAGGTTTGTTGTGATGACTCATTTCTGAGGCAGGTAATTTTTTTTTCCAGGCCATTTGTTGGAAAATTGTTCAGATATGGAAAATCAGAGAGTCACCCCCAGCCAACTGCAGCTGTAGTTGTCCTTGTACCCACGATTTTGCATGCATTTTTAATGTGCTCCACACAGGTCACTGGCCAGCAGCTGGGTGTCAAATACAGTCTGTCTGTCCAGCTGCTTCCTGCAGGCTTGAGCCTCACTCAGCAATTCTTACATGGTTCCTTGGGATTAAACAGAGCTCTGAGAATTCCTGCACTTAGCAATACACTGGAACAACACAGGGATTTGAGTTCTGAATCTCAAAATGAGTTTCAGCGAAATTTACATTTATCTCTGGTTTTGAGGCCTGCAGCTAAGCATTCTCCTGCTGTATTCCTCAGCCTGTGCCTGTGTTGTAGCCTCTGTTCTCAGTAGCCCTTCCAGACACTAGGAACTGGGAAAGGGCAGTTTCTTTTGAATTTGCAGAAAGTACAGTTTGCATTTTTGTTTGCCATTCTGCTTACTGCTTTTTTTTTCCATCAACAAGACAGCAAATGCAGAGTTTATGACTTCATCTTAAAAATTGAGAGCCTCTCCCTCCCTTATTCATTTGAGGATTTGCATCATCTTCTGCTATTCTGTCTCCATATGGTGACTATCCCTAGCAATGTTATCAAGTCCAAATTTTCAAGTTTAATGTTGTCAAATCCATCAAGCTTTCCTCTTATAGTTTGTGCTTTCATTATCTTCTTTATCTGCAATTCAGAGCTTCCCTGCTGTGCCACCATCTCTCCATATCCCTCAGTACTTTCTTTGCACAGTCTTTCATCTGTTTCCTGAACGTGGACTCGGGAGATAGGAACTGAATGGATCTGACATACTGCCCATGAAGAACTCTACTTCCCAGATTCCTACACATTCTCCCATCTTTACTGCTCACTCTGACTTTAGTCAATGACCACACAGATGTCCCTCCACCTTTGCTCACTTTCTCCTTGGGATGTCATATTGTAGATAATAAAACCTGTATCCCTCCAAATAAAAATGGAAGTAGCAGCTTCCCCATGACCCAGGCTTAGCTCAACCCCTTCCCACAGCTTTCCAGTCACTCTGGCCACCACCTCACCGAAGTTGAAACATACAAACATCTCTTCTGTTTCATGGGCTTCTCCTGCCTTCTGGAAAATTCTACCCTCACTTATCTCATTCCCTTGTATCCTTCATCTTTTATATAATGTCACTTTCCTAATGTGGACTACTCTGGTGACTGTTTTTAAATTCTTCTTGCTTTTCACTTGTTAAGATTGCTTAACCTTACATTGCTGTATTTTATAATTTCCCTCATAACATTTGTCATTTTTTACCATACTTCACAATCTATTTTGTTGTTGTAGTTGCTGCCTGTCTCTCTGAATCTAAACAAATGCTTCATGACCACAGGTGTCTTTGTGTTATATAGCATTGTGTTCTTAACTCAAAAATACTGTTTGGCATATAGGAGATGAATAATATACATTTGTTAAGTAACTAGGATACTGTTCAATGATATACACAAACAGGGATCTACTGATAGTATTTCATCAAATACATTCTCACAGAAGTTGAAAATCAAAATGCCATAATCAAATATTAGAGGGACCTAAATTAGTTTTTGAATTCTTATTAATATAACCCTTTTCTTTTTCTGAGCCATCTGCCTGCTCACAGATGTTCTCTAGCCATGTCAAAGAATATTTTCTATTTCCAGAGGCCACTGAGAACATATACCCTGAGTCCACCATAGAAACATGGTTTCTGAACCCATTGTTAATGTATGTTCTCTTGAACCCAATACAATGCAAAGCCTCCTGCCTTTACCTACTCATTCATTCATTCATTCATTCATTCATTCTATGTTCTACAAATAAGATTAAATGTTGTCCTTTAAATTTACAAATGTCTTTATTCCTATGTCATTTGAGGAAGTAAAATATACGTCATGGTGAAAACCACTGCTGCCATTATTACATATCTTGTGCAGCAGGCTCCTCCCTCTCTGGTGTCTGTGTGTTCTGTGGATATGGCTAGGCTACTGGAAGCCCTGATCCCCACTTCTTTCCTGCTGTATTCCCCTTCCTAAAAGGATATTCTCCTTACCAAAGTTGAGGAGAAACCCAAGTTAAGAATACAGTACCAGAGAAGGCCAGATGACCTCACTGTTGAGGGCAGCCTTGCCTTGCTGGAGGTCACACTTCACTAATCCAGGCTCAGGACCTGCTGAAGGCCAAAAAGACTAAGTCTTCTAGAGTGCTTTCCTGGAGGAGAAAAAAAATAAATCTTTCACCCTGTTTACCTCATCTTGTCATAAAATAAGTTTTCAAGATGCTTTTTTAAAAATGACTTCTGTTTTGATGCAGAAAATCAGAAAAGGAAAATAACAGGACAAGGAGAATGAAGAGGTAGGCTAGAGAAAACAAGACAGGCAAGAGGGCTTTGCCTACAGATTAAGAGGTCTCCCTCATCCTGTTTGCCTAGTTCTTAGCCTGACAGCTTCTGGGAAGGAAAGAAAAGAGACAGGGAAGATGTAAATCAACTGTAAGGCATAGCTTACAAGTCAAGTTAGAAATGCTGCAGATGGCTATAGGCTTTCTTTTGGTGCTGATGCTGTTTCTAGCAGGTAGCAGGACTATATCATTACTTCGCTACCACTCCTGCTTTTTGGAACACATCTCAGTTGTCCTTCTATTACTATAAAGACACACCATGACCAAGACAATTCTTATAAAAATGAGTATTTAACTGTGGATTTGTTTATAGTTTCAGAGGGTTAGTTCATTGTCATCATGGAGGGAATAGACAGGCATGGTGCTGTAGTAGTTGAGAGCTTTACATCCTGATACACAAGCAACAGGCAGAGAGAGAGAGAGAGAGAGAGAGAGAATAGGCCTAGTGTAGACTTTTTAAACCTTGAAGCCCACCCCTCCACCATGCCTGTAATATACTTCTTCCAGTAGGTCACACCTACTCCAATAAGACCAGACCTCCTAATACTTCCCAAACAGTGCCACCCATTATCTGGTGACTAAGCAAATATATGAGCTTATAGAAGTCATTCTCATTCAAATCACCATATTTTCTTAAGATTTTATATATATATAATATTATATATAATACTATAATATTTTTATATATGAAATATATTATATATTATATGTTATATATATTATATATTGTATATGTATGATACATCCTGGTCTAGGTTGTTAAAAGGAAGCGGTGGCTTTAAATACATGTATATATCAGGATGTATGGTAATCACCAGCTACAGTCAACTCATCCTTCTAAGCCCAGACAAGGACATTGTGAAAACATAAGAATGGCTTCAGACACTGAATGATAAATGCAGTGCCTATTTTCAAAAATCTGTTATAAAATTCATTTGTAATAGCTTTGGCTGGATCAAAGGACAGTAACACTTGGAAGAAGGAATTAGTACCTGTGGCATTTTGCACGAAACAGCCCCCATAGACTAATGTGTTTGAATGATTGGCCCATGCGAAGTGGCACTATTAGGAGATGTGGCCTTGTTACAGTAGGTATGCCCTTGTTGGAGGAAATGTGTCACTATGAGGAAGGGCTTTGAGGTCTCCTATTTGCAACCTCCACCCAGTGTGGAACACAGTCTCCTAATGCCTTTGAATAAAGATTTAGAACTCTCAGTTCCTTCTCCAGCATCATGTCAACCTGAGTGCTGCTATGCTTCCCACCTTAGAAAGATAATGGACTAAACCTTAGAAACTATAAGCCAACCCTCAGTTACTTTTATAAGAATTTCCTTGGTCATGGTGTCTCTTCAAGCAATGAAACCCTAAGACAGTCCTTTACTCTTTCCTAAAACAAGATACTCTAATGGCTGAGAAACACTTGAAGAAATGCTCAATATCCTTAATCATCAAAGAAATGCAATCAAGATACCCTGAGATTCCATCTCACACCTGTCAGAATGGCTAAGATTAAAAACTCAAAAGACAGCACAAGCTGGTGAGGCTGTGGAGAAAGGAGAACACTCCTCCATTGCTGGTGGGAGTACAAGCTTGTACAACCACTATGGAAATCAGTCTGGAGATATCTTAGAAAATTGGAATAGCTCTACCTCAAGACCCAGCCATACCACTCCTGGGTATACATACAAACAATTCCTCACCAATCCACATGGACAACTCCTCATCTATGTTCATAGTAGTTTTATTTGCAATATCTAGAAACTGGAAACAACACAGATGTCCCTCAACTGAAGAATGGATAAAAATAAACTGTGGTACATTTATACAATGGAATACTACTGAGCCATCAGAAACAACAAAATCTTGCAATTTGCAGCCAAATGGATGGAGCTAGAAAACCTCATCCTGAGTGAGCTAACCCAGACCTAGAAAGATGCATATAGCATCTATTCACTTATAACTGGATTTTAGCCATATAGTACAGGATAACTATCCTACAACCAACAGACTGAAAGGAACAGGAACATAGACCTTGTTACCTGTTAGTGGGACACTTTACCCTAATACAGTTGCCATATAGGCACCAGTGCAAGAGGAAGCTCTTAACACTCATGACTGTTGAACTGAGGGGGGCTGATGTGAAAAGTCAACCCACTCCAGAGGAGTAGGATAGTTGGGAGAGGGGGGAGAGAGTGAGACGGTGGGCCTGAGAGGGGTGGAGAGAGGGGACTGTGATGGAGATGTAACTTGAAGTAATAAAAAAAAAGATACTTGATATTGGATAATTATAAATAAGAGAGAATTTTAAACCACAGTTTTGTAAGGTATATGTCAAATCAACTAGAAAGCAAATCCAAACAATTGGGGAACAAAGGTATCAGCTCTAGGAGGGAAGCTTGGCCATGTCATAACATGATAGAAGATAGCATATTGTTAGAGCCTGCAAAAAGAGATCACAGGGTAACAGGACAGGCTATCAATGACCTCTGATTGGACTTGTTCAAAGTCATACCCCTCTTAATACCATCACACTGGCAACTGATCTTCAGGGGAACCAAACAGGTGAGTTGTTTCAAGGTCTCCTGTGTTTTCAGCAGCCCCTGCCCTTTGGTGCCTTGGCAGCAATTCTGTCCATCACAAGGCCTTACTGAAGCCCTCTAGTCTGTCTATGCAACATGTGTGCACAACACCCTTACTGCCATGAAACTGTCCAGTGGGAAGTATTCTACCTGCTCTAAAGCTCTGAGAGTTCCCTAACCTTGCTGTCTATTGTCACCTTGTCCTATGCTACTCAGATCATCCATTCATTCACTTTATTTCATGCCTGACCTCGCTGGGATTCCCAGGCAGTACTACCTTTCAGTGGCTTCAAAGAACTCCTCTTCTCCAGCTTCTACAGGACTAACCTTCCTGATGTGCTCATCCCAACGCAGAGATCTTGGACTTTGGAGAAAAGCCTCTTTCACCTTCTGTTCCTCATGAAAGTGATTCTTCATGTACTCTCCCTCCAAGGTAACCACAGGGGAAAGCAAGAGGACATCTTGAGAGAGCCCCTCCCCCCAGTCCTAACCATGCCAGGCTCTTCTGAGAACATTGGAAATAACTGAATAAGAGCAAGATATTAGGGTAGGCTAGACTTAGTGTGGGCCCTGAATACACCACTGTTCCAGGTTACAATGGGAAGCAGATGATATCATCAGCTTGGATTCTTCTTAGTAAACCACTTCATAGGGCTTCTTACAAAGATAAGTGAGTTCCTGAAGAGGGCATTAGTCTCTCTGTTTTTCCTCAAATCTTGGGTTCTCCAGAATTTCATTTAATTAAAGATACCACAATGGGGAGCTTGAAAAACAACCACCCAGGGCATTTCCTTTCTGGTCATTTTTGTTGGGATATTGCTCCTCACACTCAACGTCATCCTAAGGGTAGAGATTGGTGAGCATGAAGTGCTGGTTCCCCATGTCTTATGACCACAGCCAAGCTACACTTAAGGCAGCTCACAAACACAAATAACTTGGTACCCCAGTACCAAGTTATAAAATATCTACTTTCTTTCACTGTACATTAGAGGTTCAGTTTCCAGAATTTCATGGGACTTGTACTTTTTGGATTTTTGCATTCATCAATAGCTTTCTCCTTTATACTGTGAAATGAGGTTCCATTACATGGAGACCCAATGTGTTTGTTCATTCACCTGCTGATGGGCATTTTAAGTGTCTCTAGTTTAGAGTTACTATGAGAACAGACCTGCTGTAAGACTGTATTCAAACCTTTATGTGAACATGTTTTTGTTTTTCTTCAGCAAATGCAAGGAGAATAAAGGTTAAGTTGTATGGTAGCTGCGTGTTAATATATATATAAGAAATAGTCAACCAATATCTGAAAACACTTTTCACATTCTGCGTTCTCACCAATCACTCAGGAGAGCCTCAGTCCCGACAACATTTAGTAAGGTAAGGCTTTGGCAGTTTTTGTCATCTACTGGGTTAATAGCAACTTGCACATCTATTCTAGCTTTAGCTATTTGAAACTTACATCCTGAACTTTGTTGGGGATAAACAAGTGAAGTGTGACAAAATACAAAGTTCAAAGACACAACCAGGGGGTGGAAGTGTGAGGGATTCCTGGAAGAAGTTATTCATATACCATTATAAAGGAAATCCCCCTTGATGGACAGGAAAGGCTTTTACTGAGGAACATAATACATGGCATGAGAAGGATGATGTTCAATATAAAGCTACACAGTCCTGAGCATGCTCAGCTTGAGGTTATATATTCTATGTGTTTTCAAAAACTGATAAAAAGGAGCACCTCGGTGAAGAAGATTTCGTATTATAATGAGCAAAGTTTACACTAGGTCACCTAAAGACAGTGAGTCAGAGTGACTTGGGGATTTTGAATTTCTGTAGTGGCCTCATCTGAAACAAACAATCATGAATGGATAATAACAGTCATTTGAAAAGGAAAGGAGTTCTCTCCAACCCAGACAGTGTAAGTGACTGTCCCTTAAGCTGCCTACTTAGTGCTGACTAAAGGGCAAATGCAAGGTGGAGAAACGCAGCCCTCTCTAATGACCTAAAATCTAAACAAGAAGAGCTGACATTGTACCAGGGGTAGCAGAGCATGGTGTCTGATAGTTGGCAGCTCCACTAAATTTCCTGACAAAGACCTGTGAGGGAAGGGGTTTTAATTTCTATAAGGAGCTTTAAGCATTTGAGCTGGACCTTGAAGGGCAGAGTCAAGACAGAAAAGGGGCCTTGGAGCTTCTGTCCTGAGAGCCCTTGGAACAATCCTGCAGAGAGGCTGAGTCCTGAGCATTGGAGCATTGAGGAGTGTCTTCAGTATAGAAAGCTAACTTTTTGTTTGTTTTTTCAAGATAAGGTTTCACCTTGTAGCCCTGAGTATCCTGGATATCTCTCTCTTTCTCTCTCTCCCTCCCTCTTCTCTCTCTCTCTCTCTTTCTTCTCTCTCTCTCTCTCTCTCTCTCTCTCTCTCTCTCTCTCTCTCTCCCCCTCCCCCCCCCCGTGTGTGTGTGTGTGTGTGTGTGTGTGTGTGTGTGTGTGTGTGTGTGATTTCAGATTAAAAATTTCAACTTATAATTGAGGTGAAAATGTTTGCTTTTAGTACTTTCTGTCATGTTGTGGTTTGGTTTGGGGTTTTTTAGATAGGGTCTCATGTATCCTGGGCTGTTGTTGAACTTGTGATCCTTCTGTCTCAGCTTCTCAGTTTCCCAAGTGCTAGAATTACAAGCATGCGTCACATGCTTGCAACTCTGTTTTTATTTTCTTTTAAAATAGTTAAAAATTTTTACTTTATGAGTATTAGTGTTTTCCCAATATGTATGTCTGCAAACCACATGTGTGCCTGTTGCCCTCAGAAGACATCAAAGGACAACCGATCCCTTGAACTGGAGTTATCAACCATTGCGATGCTAGGAATCAAACCCAAGTTCTCTAAGAACAGTAAGTGCTTTTAACTGCTTAGCTGTCTCTCCAGGCCCACTTTCCATTTTTCTAAACAAATAACCAAATCCTGAGCATTCTCCCTTGTAGTATTAGAACAGTATTTATTTTGCACTTTAATACCCACGAAAACACAGTGCCTGCTTAGTGGTCTTCAGTGACAGTGCAGGGGTTGATGGGGTCTAGGGCTGGCTTTCAGGAATTCTTGAGCTTCAGAGAATCTGTGGGTAAGAAAATGAACACTAAGCAACTAGACAACAGATCACAGAAGCTGAAGGGGTCTGGCAGTTTCTCCTTGCCTGAGTGGTGGAGAGACATAGAGTAGTTAGATGTGCTCAACAAAGGTGACCATCAAAAGCATAGATAGAAGAAAGTAGAAGTAAGATGTAGAAGGCTTGGTGAAGAGAAAAATCTTTGGGCAGCATAAATAACCACCAGGCACACATGAGACAGAATTAAGCATGCCTGAACTGTAAGTCTGGGGGGACTGTGAAGGCAGTGAGTAGTTGGTCCATCATCACACTAGGAAATCCTAAATGCATGAATATAGGCAAGTTTAATGGCTCTGAAAAGATATGGGCATTGTTTCACTGTGCATTTTGTGACCATTTCAGTTATTTGTGGTTAAACATCAGTCTACCATGAACTTAAGGATCGGGATTCCCAAAGGAGCATAGCTGGGCAGTTTTTCCCCCTGTGTCACTTTTGCTTGCCTGCATTTAGCTAGAGAATGGGATGATGTCTGATTCTTTTTTCCTGCTCAAACATCGTGTCCTTCACTCAGTGAAATTTGTCTAGCTTTCACTTCACAGCTGAGAAGGACTCTTGTAACAAGACAGATTTAAAAGGAGGAAAACAACAACAACAACAACAAATGGGATTGTCACCATTGGTTTATGATCACAGCAGTGCCTACTGAGTGAGCACACAAATGCTATTTTAACAAAGAACAGGAAGGTTTATTTATTTATTTATTTATTTTTATTTTATGTGGGTGGGTATCTGTGCACATGTGTGTTTGAGGTGCCTGCAGAGGTCAAAGGAGAGCATAAGATCTCCTCAAACCGGATTTACAGAAGACTAAGACTCACCAGACAGGTGCAGAGACTTAAACCTGGGTCCTACAGAAGAGCAACTGCTGCACGATTACTCCAGCTCCAAGGACAGTAAGTTTTAGGGAAGTGTCAAGGCAATGGAAAAGCAGTCTCAGGCTTCAGAAGGCCGGAAGATGATAGGAAGGTCAGATTCTGAGAGAAAGTCTGCTGAAAGTTCTCAATGGCACTGTAAGCTGATAAACAAATATCATAAAGAGGAATTTCTATCCAGGCTTTAGACAGAAAAGGGGAAGAAGGTAGCCTTTTGTCTTTATGAATCTTTGTCCTAATTTTAGGCAAGCAAGGGAAGAAAATTTTCCCCTGCACACATATGTGCATGCATATTTTTGTTTGTTTTGTGGACCAAAGCTGATGCAGTACTGATTTTTTTCTTTTATCATTTTTTATGTTGATTTATTACTTCAGGTTACATCTCCATCACAGTACCCTCTTCCCACCCCTCCCAGCCCCACCCTCCCACCCTCTACCCCTATCCCTTCCAACCCACTCCTCTGGAGTGGAGTGTCCCTACATATCAGTCCCCCACCCCAGTTCAGCAGTCATATGAGGGCCAAGAGCCTCCTCATACACTGGGGCCCTACAAGGCAGCACCACCAGGTAAAAGTGTCTCATTGACAGGTAACAAAGTCTATATTCCTCTTCCCTTTGGTTCATTGGTTGTAGTATAGTTATCCTGTACTATATGGCTAAAATCCGATTATTAATATATATTATACAGTATCATGGGTTTAATATGAGATTTTCATACAAGTATATTTTGTACATGATCATCACCTCTATTGCTTTCTTTTATTTATTTTTTTTTTTCGAGACAGGGTTTCTCTGTGTAACAGCCCTGGCTGTCCTGGACTCACTTTGTAGACCAGGCTGGCCTCGAACTCGCAGAGATCCGCCTGCCTCTGCCTCCCAAGTGCTGGGATTAAAGGCGTGAGCCACCACCGCCCGGCTTATTGCTTTCTTTTAAAAACACACCATAGTTGTTATTCTGAGTCTAGTTTATTTCAGTTAACATTTTGATTTCCACTTCCATCTATTTCCCTGCAAATGACACAATTTGCTTCTTCTTTAAAGCCGAATAAAACCCAATATGCGTGTGTACCATATTTTCTTTCCCATTCATCTGATAGACACCCAGGCTGATCCCATGACCCAACTATTGTCAGTAGTGCTGTGATAGAGCCAGATGCCTGGGTATTGCCAATGCAAACCTGTATGTTGATCATCTTCACCCATGTTTTGGTTTCCCCTGAGTGTGTGAAAGAATGGCTGAATGTGCTACAATTCCTGTAGGGCTGTTTACAACCTCTTCCTATTTACGGTTATATTTTGCATTTCTCTTGTTTTAAGCCCAGTTGTGATGGTTAAAGAACTCCAGGAGTCTATCTTGACACTGCCCACAGGGACCCCTTGACCTATGAACATTGTTCAGCATCTCTCTAGAAAACACCACCTTCTTTGTACTCTCTGTGATCAGAACTACCATCACTGGTCATCAGTGAGAGCCTAATAAGAGCTCTAGATAACAATCTTCAGTCTTTGGCCTGAGTAGAAGCTTCTGGTTCAACCCATTCTTCCAGCCTTCACCACTGTAGGAAGGCAGTCAGACCTTCAGCAACAGGAGGATTCCCTTGGATGTTCCACGTCAATTTTGCTCTCGGGGAAAAAAAAAAAAAAAAAAAGTAATGGAGGGCCAGGAAAGCCCTAGTAGCCCTGGCTACCAGACTCTGTGGACAGAAACTCCAGCATGCTGCCACTAGGACATGCAGCTCTGAGATGCAGCTCTGAGAACAAACTGTTCTGTGATCCGTGGTTGTAACCTTCTACGTGACATACTGGTCACTGGCTACATTATTTCCTTTTCTACTCTTTCATCCCCTACCTGGAACAGCCTCTCAGGTGGCTTTCTTGAAGCCAAATCCTGACTTCAATACCTGCCTCTATCAAGGCAGGGTGATGTAGATTTGTTATCCCAGATAAGTGGGAGATGGAGGCAGGAGGACTAATAGTATAAGACCTATGTAGGCTATAGACAGAGCTCAAAGAGTGCCCAGGGAAGTTAGCGAGACTCTGTCTCCAGATCAAAAGTTTTTCAAAGGAGGTAGGGATATAGTTAGTTGATAAATATATGTCTAGTATGCACTGGATCTAGTCTCCATTATCTTAAATACTCTCACATGTACACACACACACACACACACACACACATAGGCACTCACAGCACACACATACAAGCACACACACACACAAAGGCACACATGAGCACATGTAAACATGAATGGGTACATACTACATCAGAGAAAAACCATATCCTTAGACTCAGATGTCAAATGTGAAGTGTAGGCAGGGACATTGAAATAGGAAAACCTTAGTCTGTTCTTCCTTCTCTTTAATGCAACTAAAATATCAAGATGAAAATTAGTAAAAGTCTTGGTTATAAGAGATCAACATGTGCATGTATATTCTAATTGCTTGTATGTAGCTCTATGTGGACTGTATCATGTGCACACGTGTGTGTTTATCTATTAATTTATTGATATATATACATATATATGCACATACGCACGTGTATGCAATTTTGTCTCTGTGGAAAGCATTTCTTCCACAAGTTGTAGACACACTTGTGAGGGCTGTTCAATTTTGATAAGCAAAGCTCTCAGCTTTTCTAGCCTATGACATGATTTAAATTGATGCGATTTGGGTTGCCTAGAGATTATCTTGGTGATACACTGACTGGATTTTTCCATTCTGAGAGAAATTATTTCATTTCTCTTTCTGTGAAACACTCAGAGCTCTCTGCTTTTTCATGTACCTCTGCTTTAGTTTTCTAGGTGCCAGAACAGAAGCTGAGGCTGGAGCACAGGCAGAACTGGCTGTGTGGGATTGCAGATGTGGTCCACAACAGTCAGTCTTTTCCATGCTTCTGCCTCCTTATGTGCAAGGTATATGCAGCAATGTACAGAGGGAAGAACAAGAAATAATTTTACAGAATCATCTGAAATGTGACAGAGGAGATAGTTTCGTCATCTTAGAGAGAGGAAAAAAAGGGTTTCTTTTTTTGTTGTTTATTTATTACTTCAAGTTACATCTCCATCACAGTGCCCTCCTTCCACCCCTCCCGGTTCTGCCTTCACACCCTCTCCTCCCTCTCCCACCCATCCCACTCCTCTGATGTACAGTGCCCCTATATATCAGCCCCTCTCAGTTCAACAGTCATATGAGAGCTAAGAGCTTCCTCTTACACTGGGAGCTTACATGGTAGCACCTCTAGGGCAAATTGTCCCATTAATAAGTAACAAAGTCTATGTTCCTGATCCTTTTGGTTTGCTGATTGTAGGATAGTTGTCCTGTACTATTTGGCTAAAATCCAATTATAAGTGAGTAGATGCCATGTGCATCTTTCTGAGTCTGGGTTAGTTCACTCTGGATGAGCTTTTCTAGTTCCATCCATTTGGCTGCAAATTGCATGATTTCCTTATTTCTGATAGCTGTGTAGTATTCCATTGTGTAAATGTACCACAATTTTCTTTTTTTTTAATCCATTCATCGGTTGAGGGACATCTGGGTTGTTTCCAGTTTCTAGCTATTTCAAATAAGGCTGCTGTGAACATAGATGAGATGTCCTTGTGGTCTGGTGAGGAATAATTTGGGTGTATACCCAGAAATGGTATGGCTGGGTCTTGAGGTAGGGCTATTCCAAGTTTTCTGAGATATCGCCCAGACTGATTTCCTTAGTGGTTGTACAAGTTTGCACTCCTATCAGAAATGGAGGAGTGTTCCCCTTTCTAAGCATGGGGGAAACATGCATGTGATAGAGAAGAGATCTGTGAAATTGACCTAGTGCATTAGAAATCTGCTCATCGAGATACCACCCCATGAGTGAGGAGATGATCTGCGGAGTGGGGAGAGGACAATAAAGAACACTAATGTGCACAGCTATAAATCAGTAGTGAAGACAGACTACCCATTAGGGAAATGAGATAAAAGACCTGAATCAGCACCTGATAAAAGAAATTATCCTAAGTGATGATAAGCTTATAAAAAGGCGATTAATGCCATTTATCTTCAGGGTGATGCAGACTCAAACAAAACGCAGAGTCACTGCAGACAACTATAGGCTGTTGGCAACAGCTTTCACAGAGCCTGTCTACGTGAACAGGTACAAACAAACACATTTATTCATATGAGTAGTTCATGAAGCGACTTATTTTTTCATTTATTGACATATACAAACAAGCATGTTCACCACATCACTTTGAATATTGCCACACAATGAAAAAATTCACCTATGTATCAATGATAGAATGGGTTTTCAAATATGACTACTGAAGCAACTAAAAGATCATAGAGCAATTTAAATAATTCACAACTTCCAAATGCAGCATCCGGTTCAGTACCGTCAATGTAATAAGCCAGATTCAGAAGGACTCTCCTGAAGTGGCTCCGTCTACATGAATGCTAATCAATGGTAACACAAGTCAAACTACTGATGGCCTTCCTGGAAAGTGGACAGTGATACAACCAGTTCTTCCTTCGCGCATGTCATTCTAGAGATCTCTAAAGCCCAGTAGGAATTTAAATCAGGAAAGGAGAGCAAAGAGATTTCCAGAGGACAAACATTTATGTTGCTGCTCTGGCCACAGTGATAAGATCATCTAATAAGAACAGCTGGGGAAGTTTTCTGATTCAATGTCAACATCCAGCATAAGCCTGAAGTCCCAGATCAATCCTAAGAGAAGAGAGAACCCTAGAGGTGACAGCCACAGAATTGGCATGTCTCAGCCACCTGGGCTGAGCTTCTTTCATGGACTCTGTGTTTCTGCCCTGTTACATATTCTACAAAGCACTTGTCTCTCCCTGTATGTAGATCTATGCATTAATTTCCATGTGTCTGTCTCTTGCTCTCTAGACCCATGAGGTTTCCTGCGGGCAGGGCTTTTGCACTTCTTTACTGGGTCTGTGGAATAACAGATGCTTTCAATTTTAATACACTTATATCAATGTTTAATTTTGGTTTTCTCTTTTTTACAACATGTTCACAAAACTCTTTGCTTTTCAAAGAAGACGTGTTTTCTCAGAAACTTTATTTAGTTTTTTTAAATGTATGGGTTATGGGTTGATATGTATCTGTGTGAGTGTGCACACATATGTGTGTGAGGCATGTCCAGGTATACATGTGGCGATCAGAAAAGGGCACTTTTCTAGATCCTTCAGAGCTAGAGTTATAGGGGTATTTGGGAAATGCTTGGCTTGTGACTTTTGGCTTGCTGTGTGTACTGGGATCTAAACTCTGGTCTTTTTTTTTTTTTTTTAAACATTTATTTATTTATTATGTATACAGTATTTGCTCTACATATATGCCTGGGCAGCAGATCTCAATGTAGATGGTTGTGAGCCACCATGTGGTTGCTGGGAATTGAACTCAGGACCTTTGGAAGAACACCCAGTGCTCTTAACCTCTGAGCCACCTCTCCAGCCCCAACTCTGGTCTTCTTGATCACACAGCAAGTGCTGTTTTCTACTGAATTATTATTACTTCAGCCCCTCTGATTTTAGATTGTATGTAAAGTTTGCAACTCATCCTTTTAGCTAAAATCTATGACACAAATATGCCAGCTACACAGTAATAAATTGGAATCAGGATAATTGCAATGAGATACAAGACATAGGTGTTTCCATTTAATACAATAATCCTTCCAGCATAAGACTTTGGTGAATCAGAACCATGATGGAGACATGCAGGAGTTCACTCAGTACAAGACCACAAATCAGACACCACACAGGGGAAGCTCAGGAAAGGGGGGAGGGGTTTGACTAGATACAGATGGTGATGCTGCTTGTGGCTGATCCTATGCATAGAAAGCTTCACTCATGACCACCAGCCTCCAGAGGTGTGATGTTGCAGTCTCATGCACCAATGCCTGACCACAGTGCTCAGCTCTTTGGTGAAGTAGTCCTACTATACTCCGCTTTTCATAAAAGGCAGGTAAACTAAAAGGTTAAAAAGTCTTGTACTTTAAAATATGCATAGCCAGGCATGGTGGTCTGTGATCACAACACTTAATGGCTGGGACAGGAGGAGGATTGCAGTGATTTTTTTGAAGCTAGCCTGCACTAAGCAGTGGGTGTGAGGAAAGCCTGGGCTGCATAGTGAGACTCTAGCTCAAACAAGCAAATAAATAGAGTAAAATGTATGTCCAAGTGGTTTTGGCATTCATTCTGCATTTAAAAAAAAAAAAGCATTTGGGAGTCTAGAGCACTGAGAAGACATTTATTCATAAAATGGAAGCACAGTCAAAAGAATCTTATACTGTGGATTCGTCATTGTGTTGGTAATGCACATAGTGATGATATTTTATTCCAACCAAAAGATTTCTTACTGGCTTCCTTGAAACTGTGCTGTGCAGAGGTCCATACTATTTGTATTAGTAGTTAATGAGAAAGGCGACACAGACTAAGCAGAAAACACCTGAAAATAGAGTTTATGCTTCTTCATCAGCCAGTGGCTGTAAAGAAACTATAGGAAGGCAACTGCTAGGCCTAGCTTCTCCCTGCCTTCATTGATTTCCACATACCACAGACCCACAAGAATGATGATGATGGTGATGTGTAAGGGAATTTGAAAGACTTCACAAGAATATTTTAATTAATAATACATGATTAATTGTGCATGTTCATGTACATCAAGCTAATATATTGGTGGAATCACTTAAATTTGGATATGGGGCTTTTGTAAAGCCTGGATGTTTCACTCCAAACCAACTGCAGCCAAAAATTTAAATGATGAATTGTGCTCAAAGCCTTTTAAAACTTTATTAGCAAAAAGTTAAAAGTAATGTTGGAGTTTTTGGAGGTTTGGGTAGCCTTTACTGTTTTTGTTTTTCCTTCTTTCTTTCTCTTTCTTTCTCTATTCTTCCCTTATTCCCTTCATCCATTCCTCCCTCCTTCTTTCATTTCTTTTTTTCCCCAATTAATAATTTTTACTTGATTGGAAGCATTTCTACAGCATATTACCAGGGCTAGAGAGAAGGTTCATTAAGTAAAGTGCCTGTTACACATCTATGAGGACCAAGTTTGGTTCCCCAGCACCTGTGTGAAATGTTAGACTTGTGGTGCATGTCTGTAACAGAAGTGCTGGGAAGGCTGAGGCAGCTGCATTCCTAGAGCCAGTCTAGGCAGTAGGTGAGTGCTGGGGTCAATGGAAGGCCCTGTCTCAAAAACTAAGGTGGCTAGCTATGAGACAAACACCCCGGGTCAACCTCTGGCCTCCACACAAAGGCATGCATACTCATCTGCAGGTGTACTCACACATACAAGACACATACAGGGACTCAAATATACATGTACAAGAAACACATCATATATTTTCACATATAATACTTTCCCCGCTCTCACCCAAACTACTGATTTGGGAAGTATTGAACACCAAACTCTCATGAATGAAACGCACACCGTGGTGGCTCTGCTCTACCTCCTTGTTCCTCACCTCTGCTATGTGATTGCTTCAGTTCTGAGGGCAACTCATTCCGTGTCTGAGTCACCCTAGGCTTCCGGCTGAGTTTCAGAGTGCAGTGCTTCTCCACACAGTAGACAGAGTCTTTTTCTCACGTCCTTTTGTTTCTCAGTCCAGTCTGTTATTAGCTTCGCCTTTTGCAATTTTAAGATCTATTTCCTCCTTTGTTAAGGAACTGATGACATCAAAACTCTAACAGTTAACTGCATCGTCATTCCTGCCTGTCCCTACTGGGGACAGTACTTCTGTATCTCAGGAGCAGAGAAGGCTACACCCCTCATTGCAGGATCCCAAACTGAACATTGGAACCAAC
The DNA here is from genome assembly GCA_907164525.1 of Lophiomys imhausi. Lineage (NCBI taxonomy): Eukaryota > Metazoa > Chordata > Mammalia > Rodentia > Muridae > Lophiomys > Lophiomys imhausi. The sequence continues at coordinate 4,555,612 of CAJQZJ010032307.1, forward strand.
GGAACCGGGGTCACCAATGACTCTCCTCAGTCTAAGAAGAACAGGGACAGGATCCCTACCCATACTGCTTGGGGCCAGAAGAGTTTCACCCCTTAGATCTCCTCCAATTTTAAAACACTTGAGATGTACATAATGACCTATCTTAGAGATGGAACCCATGTCTAAACACCAAATCCATTTACTTTTTCATAGGCTCCTTCAATATGTATGTGAAGGCAATTTTACCTATTTTCCAATGTCTTTTTTGACTGAGACTGAGTGCAGAAAGTACAACACAGAATTTTCACCTTGTTTTGTCTGTGGTCAAAAAATTTTGATTATTTTTAGAGCATTTCAAATTTCACATTTTTTTACTATGGGATGCTCAGCCTGTTTGTCTTCAACCTAGATGTCATTCTCTTTTGCAAATGCTCCCTGGATCTGAAGTTTTGATGGGTCTGCCAGACAAAAGCACAGGGACATGAGCTCTCAGAGGGGTAGAGACACTGCCCATGAGATACTCCACTCTGGAGTCAACCCAGGACCCCTTGGGTCACAGTTCACCAACCTGATCCAAAAATCACAGCCTTGCCTTGTGTTCTCTAAACTTTTCTTTTTCATTGTTGTGTGGCATCTATTTCTTCATGATTTTCTATATCTTTCCTTCCCAATTACTGTATCCACGCTCTATTATTTCTAATGTTAATGCAGAAACTACTATTGAGGACACTATTAACACCTGTGTATTCTCATCTACCCTACCCTCTAATACATAATGTCTCCCCATCATGGAATGGTTCAGCCCCATTGCTTCAAGATAAAAATGGGTCCATTTAAATAGAGGAGTCACTGACTAACGTTGGCTGTGAATCTGGGTACTTTTTGGAAGTTTCTAGTTCATTGAGACCATATAATTGAAGACAGAACTATGCCCAGAGAAAAGAGAGTCCTAAAGCTCAGATGATCTCCTTTCAATATCAGCAATAGAGTTTAGAGGAGCCATGGGTTGTACAATCTTACGGAAGAACAAAAAAAGGTAGATTGTAATTAGATGCTCCTTTCTAGAGGGGATAGAAAAAAAAGGGTGGGTATGTCTGGCTACCCCCAAGACAAGAAAGGTAAGTAAGGTCAGTCAGAGAAAGAAATCAAGATGAGTTAGGAACTAAGAGAAAAGCAAAGATATTTATCTGAATGGCTTTATGTTGCTCCCATCACATGATAATGGAAGACAGAAAAGAAATGATGAAAAGACATTCTACACCCATCTGCTTTCCAGGCACAGTTCAGGACTATTGATGTCAATATATCTGTATCTCCTGGTACAAATGGTATGGTCAGTGATTAATAATATTCCTTAGAAATGCTGTGATCAACAATGAGTAAATTACAGATATAGACAACAGATGACTTTCACATATTGTTTAGGCCAAGGACTTGCTTTATTATAATACCTCTCCCATGGTAAAGAGAAAATTCTATTTTACAACATTAAGACCAACTTATGGTTAAAAGGTGTAAAGAAAGCATGATACACTTGAGGACAAGATGGGGAAAGGGAAGGACTGTCTCTTTAATGAGCTATGTAGTTTGTTATATACACTCCAAAGCTAAAACCACTTCAACTCAGAAAGCATACCTTGCCCTCTCCCTTCTTGTATTTCCTCCTCTCAAAGTTGCCCAGATTTGAGATTTTCTACACTGGCATTTTCTATCCCCAATACCACTGAATTGTCTTGGGATCCTTCTGTGTTCATATTAAAACAGCTTCAGACATGAAACCAAAACCTTCCCAAAGAGACCCTGTATCCCACAATAGCAGGAGTAGTGCCAAGAAGATCTGAATCAATATGCAGGGTATGTCAGTGGTACTCCTCCACCTTCCACTGGTCAAACATCCCAAAAACTAGTCCAAAGTCACAAAAAGACAAGGGTACCCTATCTGTAGGACAACCCTGTACTTATCTCACTCCCATTCACTTAGAGCTTGTCATCCTCTAGAGGCTCTTGTCAGGTCCTTATTCTACAGCATCAGAAGTCATAATCCTCCTGTCTGTCTCATTTAAGGCTGGATCTCCATTGTTGAATGGGTCACCCAGCCCATGCCAGAACTTCAGTACTTGGGATGTTTTATGTGTTGTGATATATTGTGTTCGGATTTTGTGGTACTAGGGATTGAATCCAGTCCTTCAGTCCTTGCACAATGCTGCCAAGCTCAATCATTGGGCTAAATCGTTATCTCCTTTTCTTTATTTGTCTGGCTTGGTTTGGATTTTTTTTTTTTTTTTTTGAGACAGGATCTCACTATGTAGCTCTGTCTGTCCTGGAACTCACTCTGTAGACCAGGGTGGCCTCAAATTTATGCAAATCTGCCTGGTTCTGCCTCCCAATTAAAGATGTGTACCACTACTCCCAGATTCCTTTTAATGACTCAATTAGAAGATGCACCAGGATGGTGTTTTAGATAACTCATTTTAGATTTATGTCTTTCCTGACAGTTCATTGGAATGGTCAAGGTGGCTCCTCTCACATTAGAGTAAACACATCAAATGTTTGTGTTATAGCTACAGAAATGAGAGAAAATATGTTTGGAGAATCAGAGCTATATGTGTTCACATAGATGCTATTTAGAGCAGTAACTGCAATTATTTAGCAGGTGAGCACCAGGACATTTGTGGAGGATTCGTGAGCATCAATGCATATAAACTAATCACTCCTTAAACCAGCATCTACAGGAGGGCAAGGACACTTCTATTTGCTCCATGAGCAGTAACTGTCTCTGGTGATGAAATGTATGTATTTCTTCCATGATTTCCTTCTCTTCTTTTCATATTTTTGTAGAAAAATACTAGTGTTTCCATCTCATATTGGCTTTGTTATCCACTTTTGCAGAGGTTCCATGTCCTTAAATAACTTTTCAATTTCATATTTCATTTGGCAGAGCACAAATCTAATTTTCTGCCCGCAATTCACGCCTATAATTCCCTATTTCTTACCCTTGGTTTTATGTATCTTATACACAGCCAACTGAACTGTGTGATATAAAAAAATACCACATAGGATGTGCTTACCTTCCAACTTAAGATGGATTCTTTAATTTGAGATCAAGTTCATGTTGTTTGCTGAATGCCTTCATACATGGGTTGAGACACTTCATCATAGTATTTGAATAATCCAACACATCCAGGTTATGATAGATCATGGAGTCATATCCCATTATTGAATTGTGGTTTGACAATTGCATTGGAATAACATAAACTTGTTAGGATTTCTGATATGTCACTTGCTGCTAATAACCTTAGAATTTGTTCATTCCTTTGTGACTTTGTTCCTTTTCCATTTAATATAATGATAACAAGGTAAATAACATGAGCTGTTATCACCAAAAATAGATATTTACTGTGTCATTATCATATCGTTCAGAAACATCACAGATGAAAGGGATCACCAAGCCAGTAAGCTCAGAATAGTCAAGATTGTAGTATACAGATATCCCAAAACAGCATTATTCACACTCTTTGTTATGGTTAAGAGGAGCATCAAGGGAAGTGTTTTCACAGTCTTACCCACATAGGCATTCAGGGGTTGGTGCTTTGGTCCAAGGAGAGCCAGTTACAGCTCAAGCTGGCAGCAGAACTTGGTGTCACCCACGTGCTGCTGACTTTCCAGGCATACCGAATGTAAGAGGTTTCCACAAAGATACCAACAAAATGTGCAGATGACAATTGGTAGCAGAAGCCCTCTCCACAGGAAGCTCCTGAGCAGCCAGTGAATGAACTTGCAATAAGCAAGTCTGTGGTGAAAGTAATCACCCATGTTATCATAGACAATGTACGTTGTCTGAGGAAAAATTGCAGGTGCTAAGTAGAACAAGCCCAAGACGGAGGCTGTGGATGCTGCACACAGCAAAGTCTTATGGGCAGGGATACCTAAAGCCTGCTAACGCTCTAATGTTGCCACCACAAACTCAGACTATAGACATGAAGCTATATGATTTAATAGCTACCTACCTGGTTTGAATTCTTATTTCAGTGTAATACTTTTTGCTGTTCTGTTCCTCTCTTTGGGAATGGTAATGTTTACTCTGTGTCATTGCATATTGGAAATTTGTGACTTTTAAAATTTTATTTTATAGGATATCACAGCTAAAAGAATTACCCTAGGCCTCAAGAAAGACTCTCAACTGTTTTGTTATTTTCTTTTAAGCAGTGTTGGAGCTGCTAAGTCTAATAAGGTTTGCATTATGAAGTGGCCATGAGCCTTTGAGGACCTGGGGTAGAATGTTATAATTTCAACTTAATATGATCCCACAGACTTGTGTCGTGAATGTATTTTTTTTCCAGGTAGGGATGTTATATTTAAAGGGCATAGAAAATTTAAGAGTGCAAACCAAATAACAGAAGTGGGTCACCAGAAGCAGCCCTTTCAAGACTCTACCCAACCCCTGGTTCTTGCTTCTCTTTCTGCTGCCTAGTCTGCTATGATGAGAATGGTCTGTGCACATGAACTTTCTGCCATACATTGAATGGCTTCATCCTGGATTCCCTGTGATGGACTAAAGCCTTCTGAAACCAAGAGCACAAGCAAATCTTTGCTCTCTTAAGCAATGTGAAAGCGACCAACACACCCTTCAAATCATTGAGGATCCACTGATTGCTTTTGTAAATACTGTTCAGCATATGCTTACCATATTCACAATGAAAGCTGAGAAATATTTCAAATATATATTAATCCATTTTAACACAACAATAACAGACCAGCTACATGATACTATAAACATCATATTTTAATGAAAACTCTTTCTAGAATTAATAAACATAGAGGAAGGGTTTTGTTACCCAGTTTTGCAAATCTTTTCATCACATGTGTGCTCTAACAGAAGACAGCTGGAATATTGAATCCAATTTTCTCTTAGTTTTTTGCAGCATATGATTTAGGTTGAGGACTGTGCAAAATGTCTAGCCTCCCTCAGGCGTAGAATAGGAAAAAAGAGAATGTCTCAGAGACACATGAAAATGACTCAGAAAACCTCCAGGCACGTTTGGACCCTTAATCAAGGGTGGATAAAATGTTCAGGAAATCACAGCCAATCTTAACTACTACTTTATTTTAAACGTGTTTAGTAAATTTATCCAAGTCTTGGCCCATAGATTCCAGTCAGTGCATCTTAGAGGCCTCTGGCCAGAGACATGACCTCTTTTGGTAATTCACTTCAGCAATGGTTCACTGCCTACTTCGGAGCAGAGCTTTGGATTAATCCATGAAGCCTGGAGCTCTATTTGCAGAAATTGCCCTTAGGCAGAAACAGCCTCTGAGAATAGGCATGGATGCTGCTGTGGGCCCTCGTCAAGTGGGCGGTGCATAGCAGATAGCCATGGGAAGTTCAAGATAGGTGAGGGTGGGCTACTCACAGCCTTACCACATTTATATAACAAGAGTTCATGATGAACACAGAGGTGAAAAGACCATCCTTTTAAAGGCAAAAATAATCATGTAGAGTAAAAGAAAATGCACAGGTACACATGTGAACACACACACACACACACACACATCTATCAGATACCACATATATCACAAACATGGGGAGTGGCATGGAGAGACATGGAGTTGGGCCTTCCAGGCTGTGTGATTGCAGCATCTTCCTCTGGCTGCCGACTTCCTCTTTACTTGATGGTGATAATATCACATCATTATCTGCTGAGAAGCAGGAAGGCAAGTCCTTGGTTTCCCTGGTGTAATAAATTCATGTATACTTTCCTGTTGTCTTCAAGTTTTTCCTTGCTTTATAACTCACAATTTATTGGGATATACACACTTTGGGCATTTTTGTACAAGATTGGAAGCATAAGGTTCCAGCCATCCTTTTGTCTTATGTTGGATCTAATTGTGACTAGTTGAGATTTAAGTACAATTCTTACTAGTTGTTTGTGACACCCTGGTATGGATGCTTCTTTATCCTATTGTTTTTCTCTTGGCAAATAGTATCCATGAGGGAGAGTCCCAGTCCACTGGGTGAATGATGTTGATGGAGACTTGTCTGAGATGTAGATCATCTTTTCTGTGGCATCTCCTGGGATATCTCAACATTCCAGAAGGCTGAGTTCTCATGACGCTATCCTCTTTAGTAGCCTTAATAGTGCATATTAGGCAAAAGCGTTCAGACTGTACAAAGCCATTTCAAAGTTGACACATGTTCTTATTCACAATGAGATGTAAAACAATAAGTCCTAGCTGTAAAACAGAGCCCCAAGATCCAAGGAAGCACAATCACCCCGATAATTAGAACAGTGAAAACATTTGGTTCCATGTACAAAGCTGAAGCTATAAAGAATTTAGACTGTTGTGAATTGCTGTAATCTGTCTGTAAGGTCAGTATGTAATTACTTGAAAAAGCACAGTGAAACGATTAACTTCAGCTGAACTACTGCTTGTGTTAGTGATGCTCCTGAAGATTTCTCTTAATCATCAATGTTTAAAATTAACGTCACCAAATTGCAAACATGTCACTGTTTAACAGAGGCTATTTGAATTCACTTCACTCTAACAAAAAGATCCCCACAATGGATCACCCTTCCATGGTGGGGAAGAAGGTCATTACAGCTCCATGATGCAAAACTTGTTTTATTTTATTTTTTTATTTGCTTCATTTATTTATTTTTTTGTGCCAAGCATTTATCTATACTTTCATCCAATGGAAAAAGCTACTAAAGGCCTGTTTTCTCCACCATGCAATGTAAAAATCACAGAAATTGCAAATTTTGGCACAAGAAAAGCATTCACTGAGAAGGTGGTCAGGTTTGAGGACTAGAGAGCAAATGTGGGAGGCAGAGCCAGTGATTTAAAGCTTGGGGAATATGATGGAAAGGAAGATATTGGTGATTCTTCACCTGTGTAACCACTTTCCATGCTTTTTTTTTTTCTTTTGAGACTCAAAATGGTAGTGTCAGCATGACCTGAGAGTGCAGTTTTGGTCCTATGATATGAAAAGGTTACCTATTAGATGTCTGTACCGGCTTGACTATGGAGTCGCTGGTTTTACCAAAGGTCCCCCCAAGTTCCTAAAGAACTTGTTCAACAAGTTCCAGGCAACTGTTGTCACTAGACTTGATTGTCAGAGATGTTGTCCTCAGCCTGACTAGCAGAAGACTAAGAATATGAAGCTCAGCTACTACAAGCAGGTAACTAAAAATAAGCCAGAAGTTAGATTCAAGTTCCCTTTGCTATTAACTCAGAATAAATGTGTGCTTTACAGCAGCTTTGAGGCCTGTGCCAGGACCCTGGGTCTCAGAGGACTTGCCTAACTTTCATTCAGGCCCAGCACTTCATTAAACATTTGTCTCTGGTAAGGCCTATCATCTGGAACATCCATGGGAGTTCATATCCAGTTCAGCCATGTCAAGGAAAATGCCAGGACTGAAATCATGACATCCCCAGACAATAGCAAGTCTGTCTATAATACCAAGGAAGAGACTGTCATGATGTGGAAAAATTCAGCGTGGCTTAGCTGAGAAGAACAGTAAGTGCTTTGGGCTGCAGCACACATAGCGGAGTTCTTCTATCACTTTGCTGAGAACCAAGGAGGCCCGTGAAGAGGAGTTGGTGTTGCTTAGGTACCACATTCTCACTGTTCTTAACTACTTTCAGGAGATATTTCCAAAGAGAATGGTTCTGTATTTGCTGGATGCTATTAAGACAATTCACAGCAACAGTAAATAGTATTTTTTAAAGATAAATTTTAATGGTGAATATGCTCCATAAGGCTCTTCATGTCTCCATTCTAAAGTGGCTTTCCTCAGTTTGCACTGTCTACTACAAAAGTGTCCCCAAGTTTGTGTCTGTGACTATGACTTATCCTGATGAATTCAGAGCAATCTAGATATAATTCTTGGGTCAGTGTGTGTCACTGTCACTCATGTTGATACCTTGCACTTGAACAGGGACAGTTCCAGATCCTTTTGACAGTGAGTCAAAAAATGCACTACATATCCCAAACTATCAAGAAGCATAGTGTAACAACAAGGCATGCTGGAGAGTAGCCCTGGTTGGCTATGCTGAGTGAAAGCTGGCCTCCCTAGCCTGCCCAGCACAGCTGGAGTATTTTGTATTACATAGTATTAGCCTGGGAAATGAGCAAAATTAAAAATCTCAAGGAAGGTTTTAGTTATGTGTATCACAGTCCAGTATAATCAAAAGTTTCAACTCTCTCAGGCCAGGACTTCTAAACACACACACACACACACACACACACACACACACACACACACACACA
>CAJQZJ010032307.1:4567666-4603003 GCA_907164525.1 Lophiomys imhausi
CATATGGACGTAATATTAAGATTATATTGGGCTACATAGGCATTGATATTGGTATATTGATACATAATTAAGAGTATATTTAACCACAATTGGAAAGATCTTTGTATATTGATACAAATTTAAAGGTAACACTTCCCAATGGTATCATACCTAGAGATACTTAAAAATAAAATGTGAAGCTCTGACCTCTTGATACCAACTGTCTAAAACTGTCTAGGATAGTTAAAACAAACTCCTAGTCATGCAAACATGTCACTTTGTTAGCTACTATGACAGTCTATCACAGATATTCTCTAAACTACCCAGTAATCAAGTTGCTAAGAGACAAGCAACATTTGCTTATCTAAATACAAGAGATGGATAGGGCATCTTCAAAAACCCCAAGAGATCTGCAGAATATGGCATTCGAAGATGTTATCTTAAATCAAGATTATTTTTTTTGATATCGAGACATATCAGCGCCTGACAGCACCACCTATTCTACTCCAAGTAGAAGATAAGCATCGAAGAACCTCCACTGTAAGATCGTTGAATTAGTGGCAAGCCTATCTCTTGGCATGAAAAAACCCCTTGTACCAACCACAGACAGACTGCTGTCTAAAAAGGACAAAACTTGGTAGCAGGGAAGTCGACAGCCTAACTCTGCCAAGACAGGGTAGGTAAGTCCTTCATAATCCCTGCTCTACAACAAATGTCTGTCAGTGAAAAAGGACCCAAAGGCTGAAGACTGATGCTGGAATGTATGGAGAGAAAATGGTAACTGTCCAGGCAGTCATTGGTATGTTCTTTCTTAGTTTTGGAAGCTGCAGGTCCTGCACTTCCTATATAAGCAAATATATTTATCCCTCTCAGGTCTCTGAGGTGGTTGAAGAATAGACAGCTAGAGTCTCATAGTTAAATTTTGAATTGTTTAGGAATCAAGAGGGTGTTATATATCTAAGAAGATACTCTTAAAAGAGTGTTGCAAGATAGTATGAATGTTGAGTCACATATAGACCTTTAAACTCATGGAGTTGGTTAGATAGTAGAATGTTAAAGTCAGGGGCCAAATATGTATAAACTGGACATTGGGAAGATATACTGGGCCATTTAACTCTCATAAATGTGGCATATTTATATCTATTGTTTTGTATAATACTTACTGTTATAAGAGAAGGAACCATCTGTTGGACTGAAAGGGGAAACTTCTGGGGGGAAGAGGGTGGAAGGGCGGGATAGGAAGGGGGAATAGGGAGGGGTTTGTTACTGAGATGTAACTTGAAGAAAAAAAAATAAAGTATTAAAAAAACAAAAAAACAAAACAAAACAAAAAAAGAAAAAGGAACCTCATTCCACATGGCCAGGAACATCGGCATAGCGTGGAGAATGGCAGTCCAAGGTGGCATATGTATATATGGGGTCATATTTGGGTAATAGAATTATGAGCTAGCATAGATGGGCCAAGATTGCTTGATCCAGGCCTAGGCTTGTTAAAATCCACATGGTGTCTATGTACTCATTTATAATGTCTGCTTAAAGATTAACAGCCGCTGAACCAAATAATAATAATAAAAATAGTGGTTAAATAGTTTAATTAGCCATATATTTTTATAAATGGTGTCCAACTAGGGCAATTAGAATCCATGCTTACATTGTAGGAAGGCCCGGTGAAAGTCGGTTTCCTAGCCAAAAAGCGGGAACGAACTCATGTATTTCAAAGGTGCAGCTACCTTAACAAAGGCTGTTGCCTTGCAGCAAAGACTGAGAGCTAAGGCTTAGCTTTCCTTACCTACTAAAAAACCAGCAGCCTTCTAAACAGAGGTTGAAAGCAGAATTAATAGCCTAGATTAAAAATGGAGGAATTTATAATGCCTCAATACTTTTGGATTCCAATTGAGTTTGTTCCTCTTAGTATGCAAATGATTTTTACCCTGACAATTGTGGTTTTATCTTTTTTGAGAAAGTTCAGACTAGGATAGTCTTAAAGGAAAGAATTTATAGATGGAATGCTAAATTGCCAACAATGATAATGAAGGAAAGAGGGAAGCCTTTCCTGATAAATAAGGCAACATTGATGGCAGCTGGAGCTAAGAGCTCCCTGGCTATGAGGTGCTTCTCAGGGCTTTCTGGGAAGGGTCCACCAGTGAAATACAGTCCCAACTAGATTCCAAGTAATAATGAACAAAGCTTTAAATGCAGCATGGGATGGCATGGTTAGACATGTCAAGACTATTGGAATGTTGTTTCTTTGCTTGATTTTTGTTTAGATGTCTTTGATTTTTCTATATAGTGAGGTAGAAAGGATATTTTTCTGGTTTGGCATTGCTAAAACATAAGAGATTTTTGAAGATTTTGGGCAGATTTTGAATTGTCATTACAGTTCAAGGTTGCTCTCTGGGTTACAGAGATACAAAATCTGGGATTTAAGTGAAATATTTGAGCAGGGTCGTACTGGCACACACCCTTAATCCCTTAATTCCATCACACTAGAGGAAGAAACAGGCAGATCTCTGGATTCTAGACCAGCCTGGTTTAAACAATGAAGGCAGGGAGGGAACCCTGCTGACAAGATAAGGCTGCTCACTAAAGACAGTCTAGAATTCAAAAAATGACACATTTTTTCCTTGATGTTAAGTTTAATAATATCCTTACTGATCTAATGAATAAATGCACATAATCTTAAATTTATGTAAAAAGAAAGGAATCACAAGCCAGTCTCCTTAGGTGTGGGGCTCCCACTGGAGAACTGGTTTCAAGAGGCATTTTGCCCCTAAAAGAGATATGTTAATCACTGGGTGTGGTGGTACACGCCTTTAATCCCAGAATATTGGAGGCAGAAGCAGGCTAATCTCTGTGAGTTCAAGGCTAGCCTGGTGTGCAAAGTGAGTCCAGGACAAGGATGCACAGATAAATCCTGTCTCCAGAAAAAAGAGAGAGAGAGAGAGAAAGAGACATATTCTGTTAACCAATGTAAGAACCCAGAGTTAGGCTTGGGAAGAACATGCAAACTGTGTGCCTCCCATAGCCAACAGTTAAACAAAGCTAACATAAAACAGCATATCATGCTATTTTACACCAATCTACTTAAGGATGGAGTTTCCATGGGAGAATTGGAACTCAAACTAATACAAAATGGTTTAATAGGGGTAATTCAATTATTTAAATTCATACCTTGATCTCAAAACTTGGGAGACAAGGACAAAAACCAGGTTCCTTGTGTGTTCGAGGCCAATCTAACCTACAGACCTCTACAGAGCAAATCAAGACATCCCAAGCTACAAAGAGAAACCCTGTCTCAATAAGGATAGATATATCCACATAGAAATTAAATCTCCAAAGAAAGGAGAAAAGGAAAGAAGAAATATATAAATGCATACCTTTGTTTCCAAAACATGGGAGACAAAGACAGAGACAGATTGGTTCCCTTTGAGTTTGAGGCCAACCTGATCTACAAAAAGCCAGAACAACACCAAATAAACCTGTTTTAATCAATTAATAAATTTATGTCAACTGTAGTGGAGAATACTTAAACTCCATACAGTCTTATGCTGTATTTTCAATTTAAAATAGATTATATATATAGCATATATGTGTAATACTATTTCATGCCATGCTTTTATATGGCATGAATGGAGACTTACAAATGTCTTTCTTTTGTTCAAACAAAGAACAGAAGATATTCCTTATTTGATTTATGCATCCTGCACATGCAAGGCATTTTGGTAATTGCAGAAGTATATGTTACTTGTGAGAAATTATATATTTTCAGAACAACGGGACCAGAGTCCAAAGAAGATAAGACAAGTAACCCAAATGATCCAGCCTCACAGACTGCCTCAGTAGCTCTTTTCTCAGAAATCTGCATCCAGAACAACTTCAAACTGCTTGCTGAGATGGCCCAGCCTCAAAGACTGTTCCAGACAAGACATCAATAAAGCCCTGAACTTTCCTACCCAAAATCCAGACTACAAACTGCTCAGGACATTCAAATTGCTGAGCACGTAGAGACTGGACAACAAATGTTAAAATTTGCCTGCTTAACCATTTTTTTTTTCATTTTATTTGGGTCCCCAAACAGGTTTTCTTCATCCCAATTCAACAGGAAGCAGTTTTAAGAGAGCGACATCCCATTCCCAAAAGTAGAGTGAATGACAGATGTTGTTTAGGGGGAATGATTACAAATTGTTATATGGTCTTGTTAAGCAAGATTAGATTCAAGGACTTTTCTATTTTTTTTCTTTTCTCTAACCTTCTTTCTCTCTTATATAGGGGGAAAAGACTTGAAAAGAAAAAGAGGGGGATATATGTATATAATATAGAAATGATAAGATATAAGGATAGATTATTGAATCTCCTCTGAAACTCAAAACTTGTTATTCTTTAAATAAGGTTATCTTTTGATACATTGATATTGAATTTTGTATATTGATACAAAAATAAGATTAATTTTGATTCATTAGTATAGAATTTTATATTTTGACACATTATATGTATATTTCAACTCTTATATAAGGTATTGTGCCTATACAACTCATTTAAAAGTATAGGTCTACTTCCAATCCTTTTATGGGTTGCTACTGAAATCTATTTAGGAGTCTGGGTAATACAGGTTGATTGCTGGCCAGTCAAGCTTATACTCATGTCAAATACTAGTCTTAATTTATCACAAAATAGACTTACTAGGTTAAACAAATAGGAAATGGTTAAATATACAGTTTGTTCATAGATACATAGAAGATAGATGATAGATAGATTTATAAATAAAATAGATGTCTTCAAAACCCTCAGAGGCATACAGAAAATGGCATTTAAAGAAGTTTTATTATTTTAAGAATTGTTTGACTTAAGACAGTCAGCTCCTGACAGCTCCCATTTGACTTGGAAGAAGGCCATGAGCATCAAAAAGAAATCTCCCATCAGGAGATATAATTCCTATTGGGCAAAAATGTCCCTGTTCTCTCAACAGACTATATACAAAGACGGACCAGAGCTTAAATGCAGGTAAGTCGATTCTACAGAGGCAGAATGGGAAAATCCTTATTTCCTGCTGCACAATTTAGTCTGTGAAAAATGCTTGGCCAGAAGGCTGAAGATGATGCTCCAATGATATCAAGAGATATTTGAGACTGTCTAGGCAACAAACTGTCATATTTCTTTTTGGAAGCTATTCTTCTATGCTTCCTACTCACTCAAATAATAACTTTATCCCTTCTTCTTATGTCTTTGATGGGGTTGAAGGCATAATAGTTATAAAATTTCAATTGAACTTGAGTTGTTTAGGATTTAAAAGGATATTTTCAAGTTTAAATAAAATCTTTAGGTTTATAAATATAGGATATGATAGAAATTATTTAGGTTTAGTACTTTAGACACACCAAGATAGATAGATGATTTTTTTCTTCAAGATTGCCTGATTCAAATAGGCTAAACAGTATGTGTGTAACTTTTATATATGGTTTTCTTGATTGTTTCATATTTTTTCTTATTGTTTTTACTATATGAGTTAAAAAATTTAGCCTTTCTTTTTTTAGACAAAAGGAGGGAATTGTTGGGGTAGTGTTAAGCATTCTAAATGTTAATTAATTGGTCCTGCTTGGTGTCTGTTTCTTACATTGACTCTGATTGGTTAAATAAAATGCCGAGGCCTGAGATTGGGCAAAGACAGAGAAAGGTGGGACTTCCTGGGATTAAAGCAGGAAGCCTGTGCTTTAGACAGAGAATAAGGCATTCCAGCCAGCAGGAGGAAGAAGTTTTTCCAGCCAGGAGCAGCAGGAAGGAGGCACATACCATGGGTTAGAAAAAGGAACCTCATTCCACATGGCCAGGAACATCAGCATAGCATGGAGAATGGCAGTTCAAGGGGACATATGTATATATGGGGTCATATTTGGGTAATAGAATTAAGAGCTAGCTTAGATGGGCTAGGATTGCACAATTCAGGCCAAGGCTTGTTAAAATCCATGCGGTCTCTGTGTGCTCATTTATAATGGTTGGTTAAGGAACAATCACTGAACCAATTAATAATAACATAAATACTGGGTAAATACTTTAATTAGCCATATATTTTTTACAAGTAGTAGTAGGAGGAGGAGGAGTGTAAACACCCTGACTGCAGCTTCCCTCCTTTCCTCCCAGTCCCTCCCCTCCACCTCCCTTCTGCACCTGCCCCATCTAGTCTTTCACAGTTTCTATTAAAAAAGAGCAGGCCTCCTATGGATATCAACCAAACATGGCATATCAACTTTCAGTAAGACATCCCCCTTCTTATTAAGGCTACACAAGGCAACCCAGTACAAGGAAAAGAGTCCCAAAAGCTGGCAAAAGAGTCAGAGACACCCCTGCTCCCACTGTTAGGAGTTCCACAAGAAGACAAAGCTACACAACTGTAGGACATATGCAAACATGGGACTGACCTAGGTCTTCAAGACTTTAAAGGGACACAATGGGCTAGTGGGGAGACAAAGAGCCTCCAGGATGGTAGCATGTGGGCACTGCAGCAGGCTTCTCCCACCTGAGGAGGACACACTTTGATTCTTACTCTCAGTGTGCAAATCAGATATCCATATATCCAAAATGGCTGATTGATGATCATAGGAAATGCATCTTTTAAAAAGTTTCTACAAACTTCCCACACTTCTTCCCTGATGAGGACAAAGGGAGCCTGGAATCTGCTTTGAGGGTATAGAAAGCAGAGCTGAATGATTGCCATTCACATTCTTGCATCACACCCAGAGGCCAGAGGCATTCTTGACTTTGTAAGACTGCAAAGGATAAACCAGGCATTCATGGTTGTAACCTATTTGTTGACTTGCCTTCTGGATGTTTCTCTATTAACCAACACATGATCTTGGGATTTTAAGCTTTTTATTTTGATTTGATATCACCATCAACTTACCATTTTCCACTGGATATTTTTCATTTCTTAATATTGGAAATTTTGTCTGCAGTGATATATATTATGGTTTGGATTTTAAATAGTCCACCAAAGATTGTACATTGGAGACTTTGTCCTTAGTGGATCACTGTTCAGAGGTAGGTCCATTGGAAAGGGTGTTACTGACTTTGCCAGAGGGGAGAGGATAGAGAAACACTTCCCAAAGACTCCTTAATATCTTAGGCACTTTGATTCAGACCAAACTTGGACTCTTGGTGTTTACATTGAAATGAATTACAAGTCTAGCCAGTATTGAGCAGAGTTGAAGATTCAGTGAAATATATTTTAGATTAGGATTTAAGCAAGAGGGCTTGGGGACTAAGAGGTGCTCAGAAAAAAAAAAAAAAAAAAGTCAAACCCAAGTAGAGCTACATATTTTCTAAAGGAGTAGGAAAAAGTAAAATATACCTCAGTATGGATATGGGATCATCAAGGGGAAATTGCAATTAATTTTCTTAACATTAGCCATATATATCATTTTGGTGCCTGGCCAATCACAACTTAAAAGGTTACTAAAAGATTTTTTTTTCTTTCCCTCTGTCTTTGATAAATGAAATTAAAGGATGGATCCAAAATACCTTAAGTAAAATTATAATCTGATAAGGTAACCCCAAAATGTACTATGGTTACTTAAAGGAGTTAGTATATGTCCAATCCCTGTAATGGAGTTTCTGGTAAGATTTCATGAAAATAGAAGCTTTATATCTTAGAAAAGAGGAAGGCTGTATGCAGTTGTTAATTGCTCTAGAATTTTCATATCTCTGATGGCAAGAATCTTCAACCATATTTCAGGGCTGGGCATACTTTTCTTCTCATGTCCCTTCTTTTCTCTGTCAT
This sequence comes from Lophiomys imhausi, assembly GCA_907164525.1. Lineage (NCBI taxonomy): Eukaryota > Metazoa > Chordata > Mammalia > Rodentia > Muridae > Lophiomys > Lophiomys imhausi. Next base: position 4,575,417 of record CAJQZJ010032307.1, read on the forward strand.
TCTGTCCTGCTTCAACTGGTTTATGAGAGCTCTCTCCTCATGAATGTATTTTTCCATCAATGAATTCACTGTTTAAAGGGCAACTGGGAGGAGATGGAAACTTTAGGTCTGCTTGTTTCTCTGTCACAGCTACTCCTATTTACTAGATATGGACATGCTCTAAACCCCTTGAGCAACCCAAGTAGCTCCCAGTTTGCAGCTCCCAGTTTTACATTATCAGATTATAATTTCACCAAGGAGCCTCTGAAGTCACCCTATACTTTATTTATCAAAAGAAAGAGAGAAAGAAAGGGGGGAATGCAATCTGTAAGCAACCTTTTAAGATGTATCTTGAAAGTCACCACAATGGTACATATGGATAATGCAAAGACAAGCTGTATTCTAAGATGTTGATGGGATAATCATGTTTTTCCCAAAGGGAAAAGGCACTATATAGTAACAATGCTTAAGGTTTAACACATAGGATTAAATATGGCCTTTCTCTTTTCCAGTTATAACCTGAAATTTTTTGGGAATCTAATAAATAGGACTAGAAAATCCAATTATAGTAAAAGACATGGTTTGACCTCTTATGTAACTCTGGTAACCCATAGTTTTATTTTATCAGATTGTAATATTCAAGACACCTCAACTTGCTATCTCATTTTTTTTTAAAAAAAGGAAAAGAAGAGAACATGGGGTTTCCCTAGAAACCCCTTGAACAATGTAATTCCAAAAGCCTCCAAAGTTGTACATATAGCTGTTGCCAAGATACTTATAAGCAATTCTCTCTTATGAATCCCATACCTGTGCTTAAATCTCTGAAAAATCTTTTCTTAATAAACTCCAACTTTGCTTTTACTACTTCATCCTGAACTTGTTTTCTGTGACAAAGAATTCCATTTTCACTTGAGTAGAGGTCTGAATAGAACCTATCATGGGTTTCACGTAGCACCACAGAGCTATGTATGTCTCTGGCCTACAGCTGCTGATCTGGCCTCATTGGAAGAAGCATTCACTGAGAACATGCTCTTGAATGATATATCTTTATCTCAGGCTCCTTCTCTTCCTCCTTCTTCTCCCTCCTTCCTCTCCTCCTCTTTCTTCCTCTCTCCCTCTTCCTCCTAGATACCATGAACTGAGCAACTTTACTCTGCCATGCATTCTCTGTCTAGGCAATCTGTCTTCTATAGGCCTAAATACTATGAGACCAGCTAACCCCAGACTAAATTCTAAATCATAAGCCAAAATTAACCTTTAATTCTGTAAGTTGATTTTTCTGAGATGTTTTCCCATTTGAGAAAGCAGAAAGTGATGGAAAGGAAAGCAACACAGTGTACAGAGACCCACCACCCCCTTTTCATCTACCTCTCATGCTAGGATAGCTGAACACCACTCCGTGTGACTCTCTCAGCTGACAGCCTTAATGTTTTCTAACGGATGCCTCAGAGTTTCTTCTCTGCTTCTAATCTTTTAGGATTATTTTTTCTGATTTTAACTGTAGAAAAAATAGTTTGGATACAAATTTATTAATTCTCCCTGGTAAGTATAATTTTTATACTTTGATGTTATAAGTGTTCTGTCTTTATATTTTCTGATTTAACCCTTACTTTTTGGTTAAAGGTGGAGCTGCATTCATTTCAGTTGTTCCTACTCTAATTCACCTGGAATTCATTTTTATAAGTGCTATTAAATAGGATTATAATGAATTGGGAGTCAATTACAGCAACACCATTCTTTTGAAGCTAGTAGGTCACCTGCACATGCATTGAGTATAATTTTAAAACAATTCTGAATATTTTTGTGTTCTTTTATCCCATATGAATTCTAGAATTAGCTTGTCAAGGTCATGATAATTACTGCAGTGCATTGATTAAGACTGCAATTATTTCATAAACTATTTTGGGAAAAATTACTTTTGAAATATTAAATGTTTTATACACAAACAAAATGAACAAGTTCATTTTTTTCAGGCCTTCCTGGATATTACCCAGCAAAGTTGAGTAATTCTGTGCACATATAGCTTCAGCAATTTTGTTATTCTTATGAATGCAATCTTGTTCCTTAATTTTTTTACATTAGATTATTTTCAACAAAAATAATTCACAGTGGGGTTTTAAATATGTCATTCTTGTAATGAATAGAAAAATACAATTAGAAACAATACCTCTGCCTGAGGGCTCTGAATACACTCCCGAGGGAAACAGTGTGGGCACTGTGCCTCCTTCCTGAATTGTCTGCTACTTGTATACTGAGTTTTTAAAAGGGAGTTTGGCAAGGCCAGTTAACTGGTGATTTTTCATCCTATCTATTTGACCCCACCACTCACGAGCTCTGGAGAAAAGACTGTCTTATTGAAACATCTATGATGAAAGTAGGAGCAGAGCCGTGCTAAATAGTCCGCACCCTTGGAATTCCACAACTGGAGGCTCTAGCACATTAGGTTTGGTACAAAGATTCAAGTCATGGAGGACTGTAGACAGCTGGAGTGTGACCTCTGTTTGAACTCTGTGATGGGGAAGGGGCACTGCATTAAAGCATTTTTTCCAGAAATCTTCTGGTGGTCACTTCCTTCCTGTCTTAGTCCTTTTTGTGTAGCAAATGCCCAAGGCTGAGTAACTTAATGAATAAATGCTGATTTGGCTCACAATTCTGGTGGCTTGATAGTTAAAACTGCATGGCACTGTCATTAATTGACCTCACCCTTGTATACTAACAGTGCATGTTGTCCTAGGAAGAAAAACAAGACAGAGTTTACAATGGCAAGAGATGGGAGGGCCAAGACTCATTCTATTATACAAGCTTGCTTTGAGGGAATTCACTCATCTCTGCAACCTCTAACCCAGTACAGTAGGCTAGCATCAATCTCTTCATGAGGTTGGTTATAACTAACTTTTTTGCCAGACTATCTCTCAAAAGTTCCACCACTTTCCAAATAAACAATATATAGCAGCACAAAATGTTCCTACACTTGCTTTTAACAGTGTAAATATAATTGTACAATCTCTGTAGAGGTAACTTGTGTTCTTAAATACACATACAGTTCATTGGCAGTGAGGAGGGCATCATATTCTCAGAGTTAGTTACCAACATCGGTATTCAACACTCTCTTGTTCTCTGTCAATCTCAGGGCACTCAGTTGTTATGGCTATTTTTCTGAAATTATTGTGAAGTTGAGAATGTTTTCACATTTCCTACCAGTTTAGTATTTCTTCTGTGCTTTCCTTGTTGGTTCTCTCTCTCTCTCTCATTACTGTTTGTCTGTGTTTATATTTCAAAAGCACTGTTATCTGCCACATGTACCATACATCCTTTTCTTTTCAGATTTATGAAGCTATAATTGGCATACCATTAAGTAATCCTCGGTAAAAATGCAACTTTATGATTTCAAGACATAGAGTTGTGTAAATATCACCATGATCTGATATTTTTTATTACAGCATTCTAATCAATATGAAAGAATCCCTCATAACCATTTTCAGCCAAGCTCCACTTCTACCCACAGACACTGATTTCCCTTTGATGGTCATCATATAAATGAAATCCTAACATGGCTTTCCATGTCTGTCCTCTTTTAGCTAGTACAGTTAGGGGAGCAATAACATTGAATGCATTGGCCAATTTGATGAGAATTTCTGTGTTGACAATATTGAGGCACCCTATGCAAGGACATAGGAGATGTTTATACTTAGAATTGTTAAATTTTCCCTTAGCTGTATATTAATTTTTAATGTACATATCCTTTAGTTTACTGACTGAATTCCCATATTTTATATTTCTTATTATTATTATAGATGGAATTTCTTACATAATCTCATTTTGGATTACTCATAACTAGTACAGTTGAGATTTGTATATTGATCTTATATTCTGCAAGCTAACCTCATGCATTAATTCCAGAACATTTTATGCATGAGTCAATTTCTTAGAATTTTCTCCTTAGAGGCATATCAGATGATCTTGTGAATAAGATGGTTTTATTGCTTTTTCCATTGTGGATGGCCTTCATCTCTTTTTCTATTTAGTATCTGTTGCTTTTTTTCCCTAGCCATGCTACATGAAATCTTTAGAACAATTACAAAAAGGTGGGGGGGTTGATTATTTAATTGTCAACTTGGCACAATCTAGAATCTATTTGGAAGGAAATATCAATGAGAAATTGTCTAGACTGGGTTATGTTTAATTGTCTCCGTTTTCCTCCATTTTCTCCCCACCAGGTTCTTACAGGTGTTCCTCCTGATTATTTCATTACTTCATTATTTTATGTTTTATTATTGCCATTTCACCTCATGGCAATACCTTAGATGGAAATATTTCAAAATCTGCATCACACTGAAGTGTGGAGGGCTCTGAATTTTGATCACCTCAGTTCAGTGAGCATGGATTAAATAAACATTCCAAGAAGAAAGTCACATAGAAAACTCTCTGTTGTAGATTGGCTTGTGGAAGAATAATTTTTTAATTGTATTTATTTATTTTGTGAGAAAGGGTGTTTTGCCTGCATGTATTTCTGGGCATCAGATCATAACTGGTGCCCACAGAGGCCAGGAGAGGGCCTTGGATCCCCTGGGACTGGAGTTATAGGTGATAGAGAGCTAACCTGTAGGTGCTTGAGGTGCTTGAAATTAAACAAGGGTGCTCTGGAAGAGAAGCCAGTGCTCTTAACTGCTCAGTCATCTCTGCAGCCCTGGAATATTATATTTTGAAAGCCAGCATAAGATGAGTCACCATGGTTCATCGGATTCATGATTACTTTCATCCATTTTGCTCTTTGCTGAGGCTGACTGGGTACCCCTTCTAACTATGCCATTGTTCTTTCCTCTGTAAGATGTGTTCTATGGCATGTAGAAACATTGTGAATGTAATTCAATAAGTAAGCTTTGTTGGTAAAAACCAGTCACTCGTTTTATAGGATATCTAAAGTTTCACACAAGAGGCAGACTGAGGTTTATTAAGCATTTCAATTATTAATTAATCACAGTTATGAACCCAATTTTCTCATTTTCCATATCTCCCACTAATAGTTGATCTGAGTTTTCTTTTATTGCACTGGTTTACACTGTGATAATAAAATGCAGCAATTCAGATCAGCTGAGGATCAGAGTTTGATTAAATGCAGGAAAGGAAGTCACAGGAGATGGAATGAGACAAATGAGAGGGAGAGGTAGTGAAGAAGGAGAGAAGTCTGAGGTCTTTTTACTCCTGGAAAGTAAATCCAAGTGAACACAATATTAAACCAAATACTAATTATTTATTACTATACTCACATATTAGTGCATCTCTCAGCTTTCATAAGAGAAGTGTCGTCTTGCAGTAGGCAAAAATTAACATACAACTGATCACCATGCAGAGAATGAGACTGCAGAGTGTTCATTCCAAAATTGGGATCTCTCCCTCTCTCTCATGCACATGAATAACACACACACACACACACACACACACACACACACACACACATGCACAGCTTTCAGATGTGGTACAAGGAAACAGTGCTCTCCAGACACAACAGAGAAGATGCACATACAAACTCAGAGACTGTGACAGTGTACACAAGACCTATGCAGGTGCAGGCCAGACAAACTCACAGGTTGAAGGAGGAGAGAGGGACTAAGTCCCACCACCATACGCATTTGATAGCTACTGAGAGAAGAAGGGTGTCCTGGTATGTAGACCACTCCTGAAGGCAGACCTGAGACCCAGAAGTATTTGGTATCACAAATGGACTCAGTGAGGATAGAGAGAGAGAGAGATAGAGACAGAAAGAGACAGAGACAGAGCGGAAGAGAGAAAAGAGGGGTGAAGAGAGACTACAGATATAGAGGTCTTGAAAGACTAGAAAGGGAGTTAAAATCTACTCTGGAGATAGAGGCAAAAGGACCAGTTCTAAGTCATTCTTTTTCTTTCTTTTTTTAAAAATTAATCCAAGTTACATCTCCATCACAGCCCCCTCTCTCAACTGCTCACAGCCCTACCCTCCCACCTATCTTAATCCTCTGGTGTGGGTGCCTCCACATATCAGCCCCCATAAGTTCATCAGACATATGAGGGCTAAGAGCTTCATCTTGCACTAGGGGACCACATGGCAGTTCCACTAGAGTGAAGTGTCCAACTAACAGTCAGGAATGATCATGTTTCTGTTTCTTTGGGTCTATTGATTTGTAGGATAGTTATCCTGTATTATATGGCTAAAATCCAGTTATAAGTGAATGCATGCCATGTGTATCTTTCTGGGTCAGGGTTAACTCACTCAGGATGAGTTTTTCTCGTTCCATCCATTTGGTTACAAATTGCATGATTTCCTTGTTTCTGATAGCTGAGTGGTATTCCATTGTGTAGATGTACCACAGTTTTTTTATTCGTTCATCAGTTGAAGGATATCTGGGTTGTTTCCAGTTTCTAGCTATTACAAATAAAGCTGCTGTGAACATAGACGAGGATATGTCCTTGTGGTTTGGTGAGGAATCATTTGGGTGGATACCCAGAAATGGTATGGCTACATATTGAGGCAGAGCTATTCCAAGTTTTCTAAGATATCGCCAGACTGATTTCCATAGTGGTTGTACAAGTTTGCACTACCACCAGCAATGGAGGAGTATATCTCTTTCTTTACAACCTTGTCAGCATGTGCTGTCATTTGAGTTTTTGATCTTAGCCATTCTGACAGGTGTGGGATGGAATCTTAGGGTCATCTTGAGTTGCATTTTTTCAAGAGTCTCTCAGTCATTAGAGATTCCTCTTTTGTGAATTCTTGGTTTAGCTCTGTACCCCATTTTTTTCTTTGGATTATATCATTTCTTGGTGTTTAATTTCTTGATGCTTGAAGCCCACTTGAGATTCATTTGACCCTCTGAGAAAAAAAAAAAGAGAAAGGAGGGAGGAAAATCTCCCAGTGTTTGTGCTTGCTACAGGGTAGGGGAAGGGAAAGGAAGAGAGAAGAAGGGGAAAGGAGAGGAATATAAAGGAATCTGAAAACATATCTGCCTGCTACAGTCTATTCATTCCACAGTGCCATTCAGCAGAGTTGCCCACACCCCAAGCAGATGCCCCCTTCTCTACCCTCCTGCCCTCTAGCAGTCTCTGGAATACTTGCCAACAGCTCCTGCTTCTCCCTCACTGTCTCATCTGTTGACAACCCCAAGATCTCTCTGAACAGAGCAGATTTGGCTCCTTTGTAAGGAGCGCCCTAAATCCCTTTTGTCAAGGAGTCTTCTCTGAAACTCGATTCTCTGACCTTTCTTTTATCTAAACGTGTATTACCATGTATTACCAGTTATAGAGACTCTTTCTAAAACATTTTTACAACAGGATAAATCCTTCTGGTTCACAGATATGTATCTACAAAACCCTGCAAAGACCTAAATAATCCACGTGGTCCTTAGCACATGGAACATTTTGGATAGCCTCCCAGATCTTCTCAAAGCTCTGCTTTTATCAATAATTTCTTTCCTTTTTGTTTGTTTTTAGTGGAAATAGGCCCAGCATTTTACTTGAAAGGCATGAATGAGTCTCCATCCTACCTGCATACCTCCTACTAATGGGGATTTATTTTGAATGTCAGTTTTCACTTTAGTATGGTGAAAAAAAATAGTCATCTCACACAACTATACTGATAAGATCACAGAAAACAGACCTATAAAAGTGACTTCATGAGCTACAACATGCAACATAAACATGGTCACCATAATTCTTCTGAGTAGGCAGTAGAGAAAGATCAGTCCTCCTGCCCTTTGCAGCAGTCAACTGCAATGACCCCCGTCCAATAACCGGATGCAAGAGAGAAGCAGATGAAAGCTGAGAAAAAGCTCAAGTGTGGGCTCAGAGGAAAGACAGTTTCGCTTCCTATTTGATCTTGGATGCATTATTTGACTTCAACCTTCAGTTCTATCACCATTCAAATGGGTGCAGCTGACAGTGTTGCAAGTCACAAAACCAGCTTCCTGTCATTTCCCCACCTCCTGTGCAAGTATGCTGGTTCAAGGGGCTGTCTTCTGGGAAGTCATTAAGTGCTACTCCAACCTTGGCTGCCGACTTCCTTTCGGCATCTAAGCTTGCTCTTATCAACACAGTGACTGTGTCTATCAGTATTTTCTGGGAAACAAATTTCCTTAAACTCAATGGCATTTTTTAAAAACTCAGTCATTTCTGTTCATGTGTTCCTGTGTCCATACATAGTTCTGCTTATCTAGGTCATAGTCAAGTGGCCTGGAGTGGTGTTATGGCAAACAAACTCTCATTTGTTAACACTGGTGCCTTGACGGTCCCCATGGACTTAGACCCAATACAGTAAGTACTTGTTTATTCCTACGGGAAAATCAAACAGGTGAGTTGAAAAGTAGTCTCCTCTAAAATGTAGGCCTCAATATTGTGCACGGCTCCGTGCTTATCTTCACTCACCTTGAGGCTCTAAGATATAGAGGAAAGCATTATTAAGAGGCACTAGGATCTGGAACACTGAACATGTTTTATTAATCAGCAAGTATTAAGTTTTGGGGGCTATGGACGTACCTCAGTAGAAAAAGAGCTTGCAAGCATGAAGATCTAAATTCTGATCATCCCCAACTCTTATAATCCCAGTACTGGGAAACAGAGCCAGGAGGCTCTCAGCAAGCCCACTGGTCTATCGGTGAGCTTCAGGTTCAGTGAGTGACACTATTCCCCAAATAAGATGGAGATTTTAAAGAGGATTACACACAGTGTCAACATCTGGTCTCCACATACACACACTGGCATGAGTACCCACATTCACACACACACACACACACACACACACACACACACACACACACACACAGAGGTAATACTAAGCACTGACTAAAAGAAGTGAAATAAAAATGAATACATATAAGATAGTTGCTGTACAATTCCATTTATGTAAAAATTAATTTGTGTTGTTGAAGCCGAAATAGTGGCCTTCTTTCCAGAATCCAAAAAGATTGTTAGTAGGACATGATTTATCATATTTATCCATTTGTGTTTAACCAGAATAATACTCCATTTTAAAGGAAAAAGCAATAGAGCTGAGATGGAAAATCCAGAAGGTGTAAACTTTGGGTACACAAAGCAGGTCACTATGTTTGGCCAGTAGGAGGCTGTTTGGTCAGACTTTAGAACATCATTCTCTCTTTGCAACTTAGTCCATTTTAAAATGTGAGAAATATTTTGGATGATTTAGTCTCTGGATTTAAGAACTGATTATATAGATGCAACGTATCTTATCATTCCTCAAGCTCACACTTATGTTCTGGGTAAATTCTGTTTCCAAAGCCTATTTGACAATTGAATGTTTGGAAAGAATATGAATTTGGATCATTTTGGAAAAACTGTAGCAAGTACGTGTACAGATTAGAATTAATAGTGTGCTGCATATGTACTGGGACTGGAGAGATGGATCAACAGTTAAGAGCACTTTGCTCTTGCAAAGGACTCAGGTTGATTTCCCAGTGCCACTTGGTGACTCACAGCTATCTGTAATCCTAGTCCCAGAGAGTCCAGAGCCCTCTTGCAGTCTCAAGAGCACCAGGCACTAACAGAATATACGGACACATATGCAAGCAAAGTATCCATGCACATAAAATAAATCTGTAAAATGCATGATGGATATATAGCTTAGGTATTTATAAATCTCATGTAAAACAATATCTAAAAATTTAATTGTCACATTTTTCAATGTAAAACCTTGGAAATAAAGCTCTGGAGAGTGAAAATGTAAAGGTTTACAGTGGTGGATTATCTTTTGCTTTATCAGTAGAACGGTTTCTGACACCCAGCCTGAGCTCAAGCAGCCGGCCGCCCTTCTTCATGCTTGCAGATGGCAGTTCCCTCTTTCACAACAGAGCAGGTAGGAGAGTCAATCATCTTGAGCTTTAGAAACTATGGAAAACTGAAAGATTGGAGGTGATGTCAAATCCCAGTTTCTGCTTTTCCTTTGTCTGGGTTTGACTTTTGCAGTTTTGTGATGAGCTACAGTTCTTGGCTTGGACTTCATGGGGGCAAGGCCTTCTGTGCTATGGTGTATTGCTGAACTTCCAACAGGGGCAACAGCAGCAACTCTACAACTCCATACAGAATAGTCATATGTGGTGGGGTTCTGGAAAACTCCAGGAAAGGATTCTTGGAGAATTAATAGCACCTGATAGGTTCAATCTAGCGCCAGCCATTGAGAATACACAGTGGTGGGTTTTGAATAAATCACCAAATATAATCATATGACATCTTTGAACACTTTTCAAGAACATGGGGGTATATCTAACACTGCTCTAAATATGTCATGTAAAGGAAAAATGCAATAGAGAAGGATATTACATTGGCTCTTCTAGAAATCCCCATGTAATGGCTGATCTTTTCCAATGTTGTACTGAGTCCTTCATGAACATTCTTCTCATTTTGCTTTAATTCCAATGGTGCTATAGTCTGTCCTTCCTTTCTTCTTTCCTTCCTTTCTTTCATTTTATCTTTCCTTCCTTTCTTCCCTTCTTTGTTCTCTATGACAGCAATAAATGTTCTTTAACCAGTTTTACCTCTTTTCAACCATAAAACAATAACATCACAGAACCTTCCATAGACTGGTACCTTAAGCACATTGCTTTCCAGGTGGCTCTCAAAACATGATTAAACAGCCTTCTGTTTCTCAGCTTCAAAACAGTTTTATCTTGCTCTAAATTTTCTTCAAAAGCAGATGAGAAGAAGGATCTAGAGTGGGTAGTTTATTTGGAGAGATCCTAGAAAGGCAGACAAGGAAGAAGACAAAGTGGAGGAAAGGGGAGACTTGGAAGCCAAAGAGGCAAGATGGTGTGAGTCACAGTGAAGAAAACTTAGGTGCAACCCACTGGGAACCTTCTGGGAGGCCCTCAGAATTTTCTTTCTGAAGGACAGAAAAGCTAGGATATTTACCAATGACTCATCTTCTGCTGCTTCAGCTTGCCTTTAAGGTAATGAACCATTGGCACTCCTAGCATGCCCTACAGGGAGGTAAGCAGCCTGCCACACTGCTGGATAATCCCCCAGGCAGTCACACAATGTGAAGCAGTTATATGGCAAAGACGCTTTCCTTCTTCACTTAAGAAGAGTCCAGCTGTTACAAGTGAATTCAAAGATGAATCAGAGGAATGGTTATTGGCAGGGGGAGAGGGGGTCCCAGAAGAGCATAGTCAGTGATACCATCCTCACCTAACCACATCCAACTATGCACAGCTTGGAGTAGAAAACACCCATTGAAGCTACTGGAGCCATCTGGTGAAGAAAATGCCTCACACTCACACATCCCACTGAATGAACCAAATTACTCTAGAACAAATAAAGAAAGCTGGCATACTGTCTCCCAAGCCTTTACTTGTCACATATATATTTTCTCAGGAAAGCATCTGCACCCCAGACAGCACCCACATCTACTTCTCATCCTAGTTACCAACATTAACACTTCACCCAGAGTTTGCCATAACAGTGCCAGAAAGCAGCAGCCTTCCTCACACCTCTGTGTCACAGGCAACAAAATGGAATTCTGCCCCAAGCCGCACTCACGGGGGGGGGGGGGGGGTGAAAATATTTTTTAATGCCAAAAATTAATTTGAGCACTTTTCAGTGTTCATTGTAGAGGATTTCATCCTGATCTTAAAACCAGAATACTCATGGATTTTTGGCAACTCTACTTGGCTGTTTTATTAATTCTTTGAAATTGAAATGTTAACTATTTTGGAGAATAAACTCATACCCCCCCCAAAAAAAAAGAACCCAAGCTGCTTCTATTGAAATATAACTCTTTGGGCATGACTGAGGGGAAACAGATATGATTGATGGACAGTGTTGACTACATCCACCAACAAAGTGATGAACTACAACCACAGACATAAGAGCACCTGGGCAAGCCCCCTCCAAGATAGCAGAGGAGGACATGGTTTGACAGAGAGAGAGAGAGAGAGTGAGAGAGAGAGAGGAAACAGAGTGAGGTCTGAATTATGAACCTGTATAGCTTCCTGGAACATGAGTGGGTTAGAATGGAGATACCTAGGAAGGGGAAGATATGAACCACCTTGAAAACTACAGCCCAGTTTCTGTTGGCCAAGTAATGCAATTGTCCGTGGTATTTCCAGACCCCAGACCCTAGCCCTAAAACGTTACTCAGTGTGTCCAGGCCAGGCCCCTCAACCACCCACCTGGATCCAGGTCTACTTTGGCTCATGTGTTCCCCTTGCACAACAGCCTTCAATGCCACTCGTTCCAACAGGATATACTCACAAGCTTCCAACTTTCTTCCAGTAGCCTATCTGCCAGTTTAGGTTGAACAATACCCTCAATTCCAGAATTTCTGGGCTAAGTATAAAAGCCCATGAAGAATTCATAGAATAGTATCAAACTAGTTATCCATCAGTACCATGTGGGCATCCTTCGCTGAGGATAGAGTAAAAGGCAAATTCTGCAATGTATTGGTGGTTTCAGCTGTGGTTGCCAATTAGAACTATCAAAGGCACTTGAGGGATTACAGACACTGAGGACTAATATATGGAATCTATAGAGAACTCAGAAGTCTAAGTGGATTAAAAAAATAGTTCAACCTCACTTGATGGGGTAGTGTTAAGCATTTCAAATGTTAATTAATTGGTCCGGCTTGCTGTCTGTTACTTACATTGACTCTGATTGGTTAAATAAAATGCTGAGGCCTGATATTGGGCAAAGACAGAGAAAGGAGGGACTTCCTGAGATTAGAACAGGAAGCCTGTGCTTTGGACAGAGGATTAATTCATTCCAGCAAGGAGTAGGAAGAAGGAGGACACATACCATGGGTTAGAAAAAAAAGAATCTCATTCCACATGGCCAGGAATATTGTCATAGCATGGAGAATGCCAGTCCAAGGGGACATATGTATATATGGGGTCATATTTGGGTAATAGAATTAAGAGCTAGCTTAGCTGGGCCAAGATTGCTCAATTCAGGGCAAGGCTTGTTAAAATCCATGTGGTGTCTGTGTGTTCATTTATAATGGCTGGTTAAGGATTAATGGCCACTGAACGAATTAAATATAAAGTAAATATTGGTAAACAATTTAATTTATTTCTACAAATGGCACCCAACATAATTTAATTATTTTTTTCTATATATGGTGCCCAAGTATGGCAATTAGAATCCAGCTTACAGCCTGAGAAGGCCGAGGTAAAAGGTAGTTTCCTAGCCAAAGAGCAGGGAGTGGAACCCAAATACATTTTGAAGGAGCGGCTCCCTTAACAACAACAACAACAACAACAACAACAACAACAAAAAACGCCTTGCAGCAAAAGTGGAAAGCTTAGCTCTCCTTACGTACTAAAAAACTGGTGGCCTTCTAACCAGAGCTTAAGAGTAGAATTAATCACCTAGATTAAAAATGGGGGAATTCATAATGCCTCAATACTTTTAAATTCCAATTAAATTTGTTTCTCTTAGCATGCAAATGATTTTTACCCTGACAATTGTGGTTCTGAGTATCTTTTTTGAGAAAGTTCAGACTAGGATAGGCTTAAAGGAAAGAATTTACAGATGGAATGCTAAATTGCCAACAATTATAATGGAGGCAGGAGGGAGGCCCTTCCCGATAGATAATACAAAATTGATGGCAGCTGGAGCTAAGAGCTCCCTGGCTATGAGGTGCTTCTCAGGTCAGGGATTTCTGGGAGGGGTCTGCCAATGAACTACAGTCACAACTAGATTCCAGGGAATAATGAACAAAACTTCAATTGCAGCATGGGATGGCATGGTTAGACATGCCAAGGCTTTGGAATGATGTTTCATTGCTTGACTTTTGTTTGGATGTTGTGGAGCTTGACTGAATCCATCTTGAGAAAAGATTCCATTTTGTACTAAGTTTCACTCAGAGCTGACCTCCAGTTCCAGAACAATAACAAAATGTAACCGACCTTGTATTCTAGGGGTGTTCCCTCATCATCACCAGACAGCTCACTCTGAAAAGCACCCAAAAAGTCTAAACAAACTTTCTGATGGTGAAGCTAACCACAGCTGGTTGGTCAGTAATGAGCCAATCAGAAATGGACATGACTAGCTACCCAAATGTCATCCAATCATATGGTAAAGAATCTGCTTCTTTGTCTGAGTCTCTATATAAACCCTGTACTTTTGGGTCTGGGGGCTCTCAACTCAAACTGCTGTGTCAGTGAGTGTTGAGAGTCCAAGTTCTGAGCTTGAATAAACAACCCTCATGTATTTACATTGGAATTGGCCCCTAGGTCGTCTTTGGGGTCTCAAGAACCAGGCAGAACAATGTCTTTTATTTTCCTATATCAGGAGGTACAAAGGATTTTTTTTTTGTTTTGCATTGCTAAAACATAAGAGATTTTTAAAGATTTTGGGCAGATTTCAAATTATCACTACAGTCCAAAGTTGCTCTCTGGGTTATAGGGTTACTGATATCTGGAATTTAAGTGAAATATTTGAGCAGGGTGGTACTGGCACATGCCTTAATCCCTTAATCCCATCATACTAGAGGAAGAAACAGGCAGATCTGTGGATTCTAGACCAGCCTGGTTTAAACAATGAAGGCAGGGCAGGAAACCTTTCTGATAAGACAAGGCTGCTTACTAAAGACAGTCTAGAATTCAAAAATGACACATTTTTTCCTTGATGTTAAATTTAATAATGTCCTTACTGATCTAATGGATATAAATACCCATGATTTATGTAAAGAGAAAAGGGTCACAAGCCAGTCTCAGGTGTGGGGCTCTCACTGGAGAACTGGTTTCAATAGCATTTTGCTATTGTTAATTGCTGGGTGTGGGGGTGCACACCTTTAATCCCAGCACATGGGAGGCAGATCAACTATATTTTTCCATTTTATTTGGGCATCTAAACAGGTTTTATGCATCTCAGTTCATCAGGAAGCAGTTTTAAGAGAGTGATGTCCCATTCTCAGAAAGTGGGGTGGATGATTCTTTGATAATTTGATGGGTAATAGATGTTGTTTAGGGAGAATTTTTACAAATTGTTATATGGTCCTGTTAAGCAAGGTATAGGAGGTTAGACTCAGAGATTTCTCTCTTTTTCTTTATCCTTCTTTCTCTCTTATATAGGGGTAAAAGACTGAAAAGAAAAAGAGGGGGAATATATGTATATAATATAGAAATGATAAAATATAAGGATAGATTATTGAATCTGCTCTGAACCTCAAAACTATTGTTATTCTCAAATAAGGTTATCTTTCAATACATTGGTATAGAATTTTGTATATTGATAAAAAATAAGATTAATTTTGATTCATTAGTATAGAGTTTTATATCTTGACACATAATATGTATATTCTACTCTTATATAAGGTATTGTGCCTATACAACTCATTTAAAAGTACAGGTTACTTCCAGTCCTTTATGGGTTGCTATTGCAATCTATTTAGGAGTCTGGGTAATACAGGTTGATTGCTGTCCAGTAAAACTCCTGGTCATGTCAAATACTAGATTAAATAGATAATAAATGGATAAAAATATACAGTTTTCTTGTTCAAAGATAGACAGATAGATGATAGATAGATTTATAAATAAAATAGTAGATGTCTTCAAGACCTTCAGAGGCATACAGAAAATGGCATTTAAAGATGATTTTATTATTTTAAGAATTGTTTGACTTAAGACACTCAGCTCCTGAGAGCTCCCATTTGACTTGGAAGAAAATAATGAGCATCAAAAAGAAATCTCCCATAAGGGGATAATTCCTATTGGGCAAAAATGCCCCTGCTCTCTCAACAGACTCTATACAGTCCAAAGATGGACCAGAGCTTAAATGCAGGTAAGTCAATGTCCTGATTCTGCAGAGACAGAATGGGAAAATCCTTATTTCCTGCTGCACAATTTAGTCTGTGAAAAATGCTTGGCCAGAAGGCTGAAGATGATGCTCCAACAATATCAAGAGATATTTGGGACTGTCTAGTCAACAAACTGTCATATTTCTTTTTGGAAGCTACTCTCCTATGCTTCCTACTCACTCAAATAATTACTTTATACCTTCTTATGTCCTTGATGGGATTGAAGGCATAATAGTTATAAAATTTCAATTGAACTTGGGTTGTTTAGGATTTAAAAGGATATTTTCAAGTTTAAATAAAATATTTAGGTTTATAAATATAGGATATGATAGAAATTATTTAGGTTCAGAACTTTAGACACACCAAGATAGATAGATGATTTTTTTCTTCTTCAAGATTGCCTGATACAAATAGGCTAAACATTGTGTGTGTATCTTTTATATATGGTTTTCTTGATTGTTTCATATTTGTTCTTATTGTTTTTACTGTATGTGTTAAAAATTTTTAGCCTTTTTATTAGACAAAAGGAGGGAATTGATGGGGTAGTGTTAAGCATTCTAAATGTTAATTAATTGGTCCTGCTTGCTGTCTGTTACTTACATTGACTCTGATTGGTTAAATAAAAGGCTGAGGCCTGAGATTGGGCAAAGAAAGAGAAAGGTGGGACTTCCTGAGATTAGAACAGGAATCCTGTGTTTAGACAGAAGATTAATTCATTCCAGCCAGGAGCAGGAAGGAGGACACACACCGTGGGTTAGAAAAAAGGACTCTCATTCCACATGGCCAGGATCATCGGCATAGCATGGAGAATGGCAGTCCAAGGGGACATATGTATATATGGGTCATGTTTCAGTAATAGAATTAAGAGCTAGCTTAGATGGGCCAATATTGCTTAATTCAGGCCAAGGCTTGTTAAAATCCACATGGTGTCTGTATGATCATTTATTATGGCTCGTTCAGGATTAATGGCCACCTATTCAATTAACAATAATATAAATACTGTTAAACAATTTCATTAATTATCTCTACACTCACTGTCCACCAGAGACCTGAAAAACAAACTACACTGAGCTTCCACCTCACTCCAATCAGAATATCATCATTGAGAAAAAAAATAATGCTGGAAGGATGCAGCAAGAAGGAACACTTACACTTACACACTGCTAGTGGGATTGTGAACTAATCCAACCACTAGAAAAATTTCTCCAAAAACTACTAGACCTACCAAATATCCCAACTTTACCACTCCTAGGCATTTACTGAAAGAACTCCAGGTCAAGAAACCACAGACATACTTTCATGACAGTGTTGTCACAGCACTATTCACAACAGTTTAGCTATAGAAATGATCTAGGTGTTCAAAGCTAGAAGAATAGCTTTTGGAAAATGTGTTATATACATACACAATCCAATTTTCTTCAGTCTTAAAGTACAGAGCTGTCATTTTCAGAAAACTGTACACAGCTAAAGATAAGTATATTAAGCAAATTATGTCAGTTTCAGAAAGATAAATATCATGTTGTCTTCATTTATTTTTCCTTAATTTTATATAGACCTATGAGATTATGTGTGCATATTTGACATTGTAGGTATACTTGAAACTATCTAGGGGAACAGAAGGAACTAATAGGAAGAAAGTATGGAAAAGGGCTAGTGGGAATATGTGAGTTGAGGAATGGGGCTGGCATTTGAAGGGTTCTGGCACACAATGGACAGGTGAACTGTTTTATTCAAGCGTCTGTGTTTTCTAATGAATGGAGAGTACAGTGGGGTATGTTCCATTGAGTGGCAGTGCAGATTGAGTAAAAGGAAACCTGCAACATTTATGACAAAGTGCCAGACACATCTGAAGGGTAATTATATTTCACAGAGGAAGGATGCACACTTAGACCCAGCTTCTCTTCATCTCAGAAACAAAACTACTTGCTGGGTGAAAGGGCTTGTCTGGCTCTGTTATGTCCTGTATTTGTTTAATTTGGTATTTGGTTACATACATTTAAGACATGTTAGGTTGGACAAAAAGCAGCTATTCATAGATGTGATCCCACTAATAACCAGCAGCTAGTACACCCTAGTGGACCTCTACTTCCAGGAGACCACCATACTGATACTATATTTAGTGTCTGGTCTAGTTTTCCTTCTGTTGCTGTAATAAACACCTTGACTAAAAGCAACTTGGGAAGGAAAGTGTTTATTTCACCTTCACTTCCTGGTTAGGACAGGAAGTATAGAGGAATGTCACTCACTAGCTTACTCTATGACTTTCTCCTTGACTCATACTTAGCTTTTTTTTTTTTTTTAATATATCACAGGCCCACCTCCCTAGGGCTGGTGCTGCCCAGAATGGGCTGGGATCTCCCACAACTATCATCATCAATAAAACTCCTCACAGATAAAGTTACAGATGAATCTTTATCTGAGCAATTGCTCAAATAAACTTCCTTCTCCAGAGGTCACTCTAATTTGTGCTAAATCAACAATGACAACTAACTAAATCAGTGTCATACACTAAAGCCTTGAACTACCAGGAACAAGAGATCCTTCTGCCCTAACCTCAGAGGAACTGGAACTATAAGTGTGGATCACTGTGCCCAGATACGTCTCATCCTAGGAAAGGCTGGCCTCAGAGTGACAAAGCCAAATGTAATAGCATTTATGTGTTCCAATAATTAATACTGAAGAAGAGGATTTCCAAGTATCTTTTTTCTTTTTTTAATGTTTATTTATTACTTGAAGTTACATCTCTATCACGGTCCTCTTCCTCCATCTCTCCCGGTCCCACCCTCCTACCTTCTCGCCCTTCTCCTACTTATCCTATTCCTCCAGTGTAAGATCATAGCAGCCCCCCTCAGTTCATCAGCTATATGAGGGCTAAGAGTTTCCTCTTGCACTGGGGCATACATGGCAGCTCCACTAGGGCAAAGTATCCCACTAACAGGTAACAAAGTCTATGTTCCTGTTCCTTTCAGTCTGTTGGTTGAAGTATAGTTATCCTGTACTATATGGCTAAAATCCAGTTATAAGTGAATAGATGCCATGTGCATCTTTCTGGGTCTGGGTTAGCTAACTCAGGATGAGCTTTTCTAGTTCCATCTATTTGGCAGCAAATTGTATGATTTCCTTGTATCTGATGGCTGAGTAGTATTCCATTGTATAAATGTACCACAACTGTTTTATCCATTTGTTGGTCGAGGGACATCTGGGTTGTTTCCAGTTGATAGCTAATACAAATAAAGCTTCTATGAACACAGAAGTGGGGAATTGTTTGGATGTATGCCCAGGAGTGGTATGGCTGGGTCTTGAGGTGGAGCTCTTCCAAGTTTTCTAAGATATCGCCAGACTGATTTCCATCGTGGTTGTACAAATTTACATTCCCACCACCAATGGAGGAGTGTTCCCCTTTCTCCACAACCTCACTAGCAAGTGCTGTCATTTAAGACCGACTTCAATAAATGGAACCTCATCAAACTGAAAAGCTTCTGTGAGGCAAAGAACACTGTCATTACAAGAAAACGGCAACCTACAGATTGGGGAAAGATCTTTACCAACCCCACATCCAACAGAGGACTAATATCCAAAATTTATAAAGAACTCAAGAAACCAAGAAACACCAAGAAACCAAATAATCCAATCAAAAAATGGGGAACAGAGCTAAAGTGAGAATTCACAAAAGAGGAATCTCTAATAGTCAAGAGACACTTGAAGAAATGTTCAACATCCTTAATCATCAGAGAAATGCAATTCAAGACTACTCTGAGATTCCATCTCACACCTGTCAGAATGGTTAAGGTCAAAAACTCAGGTATGTTTTTTCATCTGCCATTAGGACTCTGGATGTTAGCTCTTGAGATCTTTAAAAACTTCAAGAAAATATAGCTAAGTTCTTCTGGTACTTAACAGCTGCTGTTGGGATTCTATCGGGACCTCTTCAAGAACCAAAAGAAATAAACACTACCAAGAAATATCTGCTTGTATGCATATTGCAAATGTACCTTCCATCTTTAGAATCCATTTGGAGAAAGTGCCGCACGGCCAGATATGCCAATCAACAAACAAAATAAAAATCTCTGACATATGGAAAAGGTATTGGTTACTCTTGTTGATGTGATAAAACACCATCCAAAAGAGATTTATGGAAAAAGAGTTTAATTTACCTTTATGGTTCCAAAGAGAGTTAGTAGTTAATGGCAGAGAAGGCATAACAAAAGGCCTTAGAGCAGGAAGTTGAGAGATTACATCTCAACCTCCCCTAAGAAGCAAAGACAGTGAACTGGAATTAAAGTGAGACTACAAAGTCTGAAAGCCTGTCCCCAGTGACCTACTCTACCCAGCAAGGATATAACACCTAAAACTTCCATGACTTCCCCAAACTGCATAACCAAAAGGGATCAAGTGTTTAAATACCTGAGCCTGTTCAGGACAGTTCTAATTCAAACCACCAAAGCTGTGTTTATCAAACTGGAGGTACACATGACTCACTTGCAGTTCTGGTTCAAATGCAGATGTTGCTGCAAGTCTAGTATGTAGCTAATATTCTACCTGTTCTGGAGTTGCCAGTGCCCTGGAATGGGGACCACATTGTGACTGTGTGACTCAGAATCCAACACTGGTGTTTTTAATTGAGTGTGAGATGACATCACTGCTTGACATCACTGCTTGTCTTTTGGATGCTTGGCCTCCACCTCCTGGTGCTGTTCTGGGATGTTCTGAAGACTTTAGGTGGTAAGACCTGGCTATAAGAACGACTGTAAGAGCAGGCCTTTGAAAATCATGGAGTTCTCAGTCCTTTCCATTGTCTCTCTGCTTCTTATTTGGGATGAAATGAGGACTTCCTGTACCATGCATTTCACTTGGTGAAAAAGCCAGAAAGAGGGAATAATGCATTACAACCCATTCATTTTTTTTAATATTCTGAGCTATATCCCTCCAATCTTTTATTCTCTGAATAAAAATATATGATGATATGTTTTGCTTTCACAATAAATGAGCTATGAAAGTACTACATAAATTCTAAAGCATGATCCAGATGCACAGGCAAAGCATTTTTACTTACCTCCAGGTAACTCCAGCAATTTGTATTTATCAGCTGTTAACTCAAATGGAAGTGCATTTGGAAAATAGTGCTAATATGTTTCCTGATAATATATCTGTTTAACTTAGGACCCGTGATTATCTCAGCATCCAAGGGCAAATAATTCATTTTCTACTGTTGCTCATTCTTAAGCTAGTAAACACTGTTAGAGGCCCTTCTTCAGGCTTCAGTACCCATGGCTCACTAGACAAAGAAACCTTCACTGGAAGGTTGCCTTGTCTAATGAGGACCCCTTAGCTAGAGATACTAGAAAGTTACCATTCCATCAAGACCGTCATCCAATGACTTACTTGGGGTTTCCCAGCATAGCCTCTTGCTTTTAGATTAACAGCTGCTATGACATATGAAACACATAGTCCAAATCACTCTGTGGGGCTGTGCTACCATGGTTTGGTTATGGTTTGGTTACTTCCTTCAAATAATCAAGCGCTGGGAGCTTAGGATTCATTTGTAGTGAAAGGATATGTGGTACTTGCTAGAGGTGGGGCCTAATGGAAGGTATCTAGTTCTCTATGGAAACTACCTCTGTCAGAGTTAATGCTGATATTATGGAGTGAGTTAGTTCACACAAAAGTGAGTTATTAAAAAAAATGAACAGGCTCCTGGGTCCACTTATGACTTCCTATCTCACCACATGGCCATGTGACACCTCTCTCTCTCTCTCTCTCTCTCTCTCTCTCTCTCTCACACACACACACACACACACACACACACATGCACACACAAACACACACACTCACCACATACACACACACATTGATGTATTGTATTGGCTATGGTGAGGGCTTTCCTGACTGTGTCACACAGCAGTAAAAAGTATCATGATGTGTGTGTGTGTGTGTGTGTATGTGTGTGTGTATACACCATGGTGCACATGTGGAAGCCAAAGGACTACCTGCATAAGTCAGTTCTCTCTTTCCACCATGTGGATCCTGGGGATAAAACTCAGGTTGTCATGGTCAGTAGCAAGTACCCTTATTTGATGAGACACAGACCCGTGTCTCCAAGTTTTAAGCACATGTGTCCAAGAGGAAGTCATCTACACAACAGATCATTCTTAATTCCTTTTCACATTAACAGCACTATAAAATCCCTATGTTGTATATAAAGTATCAGAACAGTTGATCCCTCAAACATTGTCCTGTGTATCAATGCTACAGAAACAAGATGAACCCTGCTCAAACCCTCAGACAGGTTATCACCATCAAAAAAGATTGTATGTGTGATTTTTGAAGACCTACACATGAACTGCAGGATTGTCCACATATAACAAAATGCTAATGTCTGTATTGTTCTCAGAATTGTTAGAAACAAGGGTTCTGAGAACTTCAGCCTTTTTTTTTTTTTTGTTCCAGACACTGGAACCCAAGCATGTTTATCTTCACAGCCAGGAACAGTTGCACTGGGTGTTTTTCTGCTTATTATGATGATATAAAGAAGCATTCCTGCAGTTCCTAGTAAAAACATTCATTTATTATAAATGTCCTGTTTGCATGGGTTCTTTTGGGGTTCCTGAGTGGGCTGGGACAGAAACTATCAAACTGTGTTTCTGCCTGTTCTTCCTAGTACTACTTGTCCATTCCAAATTGGAGCATTCCTTTTATATATACAGGGAGTTTACCAGTGTTTAAAATGGGATTGGAAAGATGCCTGTCACAAAGATAGGAATCATGAGCTTTAGACTTAACAGATGTACTGTCTCTCTTCTAGTATGCTGTATAAGCTATGAGCTGAAAGTCGCCCAATAGAAAATGAACAATGTGCAAAGAGGCAGGGCTTGGGTTCACACTAACTCCTTCTTCATGTTATTTTAAGAAACTCTTGGACTTCTTGACTACTTCGGTCACTAATCATACTGTGCAGCTGGGGAAGCTTCAAACCTAATAAAACATGTTCTTTCCAAGTCCTGTGGTCCTTCACACTGGGCTTTTCAGGTGGGAAAGTAAACCTGTCAGAAGTTGATGTTCTGAGCTTTCAGTGTTATTAATTCTTGACACAGTCCTTCTATGCTTTCTTTAGTCTACTAAGTGATTGTTTATCTCAGGATTCAAGTCACAGGTATCTCTTTCTCCTGGATTCCAGCTGAATATTCCTACTTCTTTCTCCCTGTCCTCACTTGGCAGAATTGTCCTCAAATACTCTGCAAGTCATCACCGTGGCTGGAGGAAGCTGGCACATTATCAGAATGAAAAGACAGCGAGTGCTGCTTTTCAATAGAACCCCTGGAGAGTCCCCTATGAGTTCCCTACCCAAGGGATCTCCAGCCCAATGTACTAAGTCATTATCCTGAGTTCCACTGTGAGAATCTAAAACTGTCATCCAGGCACAAGACCTAGATTATATTTGTGTTTGTTAGCTCCTCAAAGGATAGCTACCAGTGGCATGGCTCTGTTCTAAAAGAAGTGAAGGTTGACCATACCAGTATCTTATATTTCATCCTTAGATTAATAAGGTGCATTTCTTTCTATTTTTTCCCATTATTCAAACTCTTCTGTGGCCCATAACTCAGCTACATACTATAGTAGAAGTGTGAAGACAACCACCAACTCTCACAGAGTCCACAATCCACTCTAGAAACCTGAGCTTAACTTAGAAGCCACACAATACACATATAAACCATGACAACAACTGTGCAAAAGATGCAAAATAGGAACATGACACACCTGCTTGGAGGTTGGCATGGGTAGAATACAACCTTGCCTCAGGGTCCTTGCTAGCACATCAAGCTGAGTAAAAATTCTCGTAGTGACATAGATGAACATGGAGGGTAAGAACAGAGACCCTCCAGCTAAATTAAGAAAGATCACTCAGAGAATGTCCTGAAATGACCAGAGTTTGACAGAGCCTGGTCTAGTACCCACTGGCCACCAGGTTCCACTGAACAAGTGTAAGAATGAAAAAGTAGCAGGGCCCATGTAAACCTGGACTCCATGTGGCTATAACAACGCTGCCTACAGAGTTTCAGCCAGTCTGATTCCAATGCTTAGAGATGGAAAAGCTTATGAATGGTGTGGGTCAATTGAGCCTGTAAACTGTACCAGAATATAATCCCACTGCTGGGCATTTATCCAAAGGAAATAAAATCAGTATGTCAAAGAGATACTCATGGTCTCATGTTCACTGTGTCACCATTCACAATAGCCAAGACATAGAATCAGAGTGCATATAAACAGATGTAAGAAGGTGTGGTATAATATTCACAACAGAATACTGCTGAAGACATAAGGAAGAATAAATCCTGTCCTTTGTAGTTACATGGATGGAACTGGAGAACATCATATTAAGGATATAAGCCAGGCCTAGAGGTAAAAATACAACATGATCTCACTCACTTGTAGAATCTGAAAACACTGATCTCATATGTGTATAGAGTAGAATAATGGTTACCAGAAGTCATGGAGAGGAAGAGAAAGGGAAATGGGGAGAGATCAGCCAGTGTGTACAAAATCTGGCAGGAGGACTAAGGTCCAGTGTTCTATGCACAATGAAATGTGGAATGACTGTACCTAACAATGACAATGAAATGGTTTATTTCAAAATAACCAGAAAAGATGATTTGAAATGCTCTCAAATCAAAGAAATGATAACTGTTTGAGGAAATGGATATGCTAGATGTAATAATTGGATAATTACAAAATGCACATGCATATTAAAATATCACATATTTTTGTACTCCAAAAATATCTAGTTATGAGTCATATTTCTCTCACTAAACACTTCACAATTTGTTAACATATAATAATTGCATAAATTATGAAGCACAGTATAGTATTTTTGTAGTTGCTTTTCAAGACAGGGCTTCTCTGTGTAGCCCTGGCTGTCCTGGAACTCATTCTGTAAATTAGGCTCAAACTCAGATCTCCCTGCCTCTGTCTATAGAGTTTTGGGATGGAAGATGTGTATGACCATGCACAACTTCAGTGTAGTATTTAAAGCAAGTGTCTAATACATCCTGATCAAGTTTAGGTAACTGATATTTCCATCTTTTAACACTATTTTGCATTTGGAGACTTTGAGCATCTCTCTTCTAGTTACTCATAAAATATATAATATAATAGGCTCTTGACAACTATAGTCTTCCTAATGCTATAGAATGGGAGAACTGGTTAAATCCACCTAATTGTCTTGGGCAGGCATTATGTAACTTCTCTTCACTACTCTCCCCTCCCCTTCACCACCAGACTCTTTTTCCAACTTTCAGTAATCACTATTTTGTATTAATTTTGTTTTGTGAATACATAATGACAAAGAACATGTAGTATTTATGTTTCTGCAAGTGGATTATTTCACTTAGCCCAAGGTCTTCCCAGTCTGTCCATTTGGTTGCAAATGGCAGGATATCATCTTTCTATAGATGACTAGTACTTCATTATGTATAGAAACCACATTCTTGACCTATTCACCCACTGCTAGACACCTAAGCTGATCCCACACCTTAACTATTTTGACATGGATAAGCTGGTGTCTCTTTGACATCTTTATTTCATCTCCCTTGGCTGTATATGCATGAGAATAGCCATATCATATGATAGATATATTTTTAGCTTGAAGGGAAACTACCACTTTCTTTCTGTAATGGTTATACTAATTACAACCCCACTAGCAATCTGTAAGAATTTGCACATTCACAACAGCACTTTTTTTTTTAAACTTTTTGGTAATAGTCATTCTTACACTAGTGAAATATTGCAATTTTATTTCAGTTAGACATCAGTTGTAAACAAAATAAAAGACTAACACTTAGTTCTGAATGCTACTTCAGTAAAAACAAAGATCTTTGCAGAAACGTCTGTAATCAGACTCAGAAGGATGCACATGGCATCTATTCACTTATAGTCGGATTTTAGCTATATAGTACAGGATATCTATACTACAACCAATGCACCAAAGGGAACATGGACATACACTTTTTGGTGTTGTTGTTTGTTTGTTTGTTTTCTCTCCCTGTCAATGAGACACTTTTCCCTGGTGGTGCTGCCTTGTAGGGCCTCCTGTGTATGAGGAGGCTCTTGGCCCTCATATGACTGCTGAATTGGGGCGGGGGACTGTTACGTAGGGACACTCCACTCCAGAGGAGTGGGATGGAAGGGATAGGGGGTAGAGGGTGGGAGGGCAGGACTGGGAAGGATGGAAAGAGGACACTATGATGGAGATGTAACCTGAAGCAATAAATAAGTAAATTTAAAAAAAAAAAAAAAGAAAGAAACATCTGGAGTCAAGAGGAGGCAGGTGGCCTTGTGGCCACTTGGTTTCCATGTACAGTGTTTTATTTTCCCAGTAACATAATACCTACCAATATGATGGTGGGAATTCTCTGAAGCCAGCTCAGGAAGCTTTGTTTAGCTTTACTCCCTCCATTATGACAGTAGGAACAAGGCTTCAATACATTCCTGTTCTGCTGAAGAATTCTTGATCTGCCAATGACAGTAGATCATGGCAGTGGGAACTAGGGACCCTCCACTTGGCAAAGAACCAGCTTTCACCCAGCACCCAGCCTTGCTGGACAGCACTGGTGGCAATATCTTTGCAAACCTCCTACAGTGATCATGTCTGATCAAAAGCAATGTTCTCCTGAGAGGACAGAACTTATCACCATTCCAGATCCCAGTTAATGTAAATGGCAATAATGACAGATGCAAATGCCAGATGGAACAACTCAGGACTTGGGTGGACAAGTTCAAACCTGGGCTGATGAATAATGTTTGTATGATTTCCCCTGAGCTTAATTAGAATAAAGTTAGGCAAGGAATAACTGTGGAAACAAAGTTTTGAGCCAGCAAGTGTAAGAGAAACAGGGACCAAAGGTGGGCATCGATCAAATCCTGTTGTACGAAATGACTTTCCTGTTAACTTGCTTTTCCTATTGAGAAAAGCTTTGCTAGGTGTTAGAGAGTGCTTACTGGAACTCCTAAAAGGAAGCAGACAGCCCCTCCTCTACCTTCCACTTTGACAAGATTGACAAGATGGCCAGAATGTCTTCCCAATGGGCTAACTCTGCTGTAGCCAGAATGAGAGAAGGAGCTGGGATGTCACCCACTTGACAAACATACTAAGTCTTCACCCAAACACAAATCATCCATCCTACAGCAGCCTTTGTCACATTCTTCTCTTGCTGCAAGTCGAGTGTGATACAGTTAGATGGAAATGAAAGCTCTTCATTCCCACAAGGAGGCTTGGGTCAGAGTCTCATTTCTCAAGAGCAGCAGGTTGTCTGCCAGTGTGAACAACTTTCCTATCATAGACTTGGCATGAGCTGTTTGCAGGGAAGAGAGAACACATCATGAACGTCATACCATAGGCATCCTTGAACATCCCCCAAAGCCTGTCAGGAGATAGGTGTACAACCCCTCTTCAAGAGAACCAATTAGAGGAAAACCACAGCAGTCAGCATTGAATCAATTTAACTCAAGAATCAAGGGCTCTTCCTCATAACATGGAACCAGCCTAAGAGCGTGAGGACCTGAATTTGAAACCCAAGGGCATGGCTGTGTGCCTATAAATACAGCACTGGGGGACAAAGACTGGTAGAACCCAAGAGCTCTCTGGCCAGGCAGCCTAGCCCCAAATGGAAGGTTTCTTGTTCAGTAAGAAAGACCTTATCTCAAAAACATATGGCAGAAAGCAATAGCAGTTGACATCCCTGATATATAGATTACCCAACACCCATGGTTCTTGCACCACACACACACACACACACACACACACACACACACACACACACACACACACACACACACACAC
>CAJQZJ010032307.1:4603013-4633408 GCA_907164525.1 Lophiomys imhausi
CACACACACACACACACACACACACACACACACACACACACACACACTACAAACCCAGCAGAAGAGGTACTTAGCATGAGCTCTATTTTTGCTGTTTCATTCTTTCTTTGATTTTATTTTCTATAGAAACTTGATGCTAACTAGCCAAGGAAGGGTCCTTTATTACTAGCCATGAAGCTTGTCCTTTCATGATTCAAAATTGTCACACACAGAAAAGACAAAACAAGAAAAAAAAGTCAGCAAACATACCCTGAAAACACTATAATAATCTTAATTCATTTCTACTAAAAATATGAGAAATACTCAGGAAAAGGAGTTAACAGTATCAGAAGCTAAAATAGTAGAACTCTTAACTATAGTCACTGGATGTTATTTGAAAGAGGAAAGAAAGGACCAGAAAACTTAGGGAAAAAGGAATCATAGAAATGAACAGCATGTGGGAAGCAAGAAGATAGATTCCTCCCCACAAAGTGAACCCAGATAAGAATGAAGGCAATGCTACTGATTTCTAAAGTCATCTTAAAGAAATGTGTGCACAACAAAATGGTTTTACTTGGAGGTAAAGATGAAATTATGTCTTCAATTTAGATTTTCTTTCTTTCCCTTTATCTTTTACGCTTTTCTTTGTCTATTATGGTGTGTGTGTGTGTGTGTGTGTGTGTGTGTGTGTGTGTGTGTGTGTGCTGGCAATTAAATCAATGTCTCTTATGTGCTAGGCAGACTGTCTCCTTCAGCCTGCTTCCATTACTAAATGAGTTCAGAAAGTCCATTCCTTTTAAGAGTTATACTGTAAGATTATTTTATTGTGGATTTTCAATAGCTGTAAGCATGTATTCATATGTATATCACAGTGTTTTTGAATTATGGAGACACTGAAATGACTAAAATAAAAACAGCTAATTAAAAATTACTTGCTTGTCTTTTTTCCCCCAGTCCAAAAAAATACAACTTTTTCATTTTTTGTTTTTTCAAGACAGGGTTTCTCTGTGTAATAACCCTGGCTGTCCTGGACTTGTTTGGTAGACCAGGGTGGCCTCAAACTCACAGAGATCCACCTGCCTGTCTCCTGAATGCTAGAATTTTAGGTCTGAGACAATGTTTTTAAGTTGGTAATGCAAGTTAGGATGGAAATTGAGTTAGGTATAGAACTTTAAACTCATTAAGATAGATAGACAATAGTTGACAAATACATATGGACTGGACATTGGGAATGTATGTCACACTTTATAGTTTTCATAATTGTTTCCTAATTTTTCTTACTGTTTTGTAATGTATTTATTGTTATAAGAAAAAGAGCCTTTTATTGGACTAAAAGGGGGAGATGTTGGGAAAAAAGATAAAATAAAAAAAAAATATAACTTAACTTCAGTGATTTTCAAGAATATTCTTGGGGCTAGAGAGATGGCTCAATGGTTAAGAGCAATAGCTGTTCTTCCAGAGGATCTAGGTTCAATTCCCAGTACCACCTGGAGGTTTGCAATCATCTGTAACTCCAACTCAGGGAATGTGACACCCTTTTCTGGCCTTTGAAAGCACTAGGCATACAAGTTATAGAGAGGCATATATACAGAAAAAAAAAACCATACACACAGAATAAAATTAAATTAAAGGAACAATAAGTTGTTAACACTAAGGGAGGTCATGTCAACTTCTTTGGTTGTGTAGCCAATAGTAGTTGCCCATACTCCAATAAATAAACCTCCACCCATGGTCATACAAGCATCCTATTTCAACTCAAACACACACAGACACACACACACACACACACACACACACACACACACACACACACATACACACACACACCCTATAAAGTAAAAGAGGAACTTGTTGGAAAGAAGAGGTTCTACATGTGTGAGAGAAGGATAAGAGAAATTAATATGCATGGATACGTTCAAAACACATTATATACATATATGAACTTGTCAAATAGCAGCATTTTATTTGTAAATATTATGACTAGCTCTAGACTCCATTTTGCATGATATAACCTGCTGAACTTATTGCTCCTCCCAATTGGACCTTTATCACACTCTTGACTCTAACATGGGTTACTCTTGCTTCTGGCCAAGTCATAAAAAGTCTCTGACAACCACAATTTTTACCAGGACTAATAGTGATGTCATAGAGAAAAGTGATAACCCCTTATAATAAATTCTTGTTGTGCTCTGAAGGTTTTAGAGATCTGGTCTATGGTGTAGCTCAGTGATAGGGGAACTGCCTAGCAAGTGTGAGGCCCTGAGTTCAATCCTACTGCT
Source organism: Lophiomys imhausi (assembly GCA_907164525.1). Classification (NCBI taxonomy): domain Eukaryota; kingdom Metazoa; phylum Chordata; class Mammalia; order Rodentia; family Muridae; genus Lophiomys; species Lophiomys imhausi. Next base: position 4,605,272 of record CAJQZJ010032307.1, read on the forward strand.
GAAAAAGAAAAAGGCCAAAGAACAAAAAAAGTAAAAAAGATCTGCACAAACCTGACCCTCTAAGTAGGAACAGTCAACTGTGTTTTCAAGTCAAGTCCCATGGGTCATCTCTTATAAGTGCTGTGTTGTTTTAAAGTTCCCAAATCAGAGTGAATGCCCTCTGTGGAAACACAACTCAATTTAAATGTATTGACTTCAGGACTTTATCTTTTAATAGTGACAGACACTTCCAATTGGCTTTCAAATGCATTGTCTCTTTTAATTCTCAGAACTATGCACAGAGTCAATATGTAGTCAGTGCCATTACCAGATGTAGAATGGGGAGTCTATTGTCACTGGAAGCTTCACAGCCCTCTCTGCATGTGGACACCAGGACAACTCAGAAGGAAAGGTGGCGTCTTCCATGGAGATGTTGCTACAGGCTACTTCTGGAAGGGCTCATCGCATTTCTGTTCACAAGTTTGGCCAAAAGTGAACAAATGAACCCAAAACAGCTGAATGAGATTGAAAAGCAGAGCTGTCAGAACTAACCCTCAACTGACACTCAATAGACTAATGTGAGTACCTGCTCTGTTCCAGGCAGCACCCTGGGGCTTGAAGGCATTATTCTAATGCATTATGAATGTTCAGAAAAATAAACCTCAACAGGCCATGCCTGTTTGCAAAGACCACGTAGCCTGTCTACAAAACTTCTTGGTCCACTGTTCCTTCAGCAGACCCAAATTTCCTCAGACTCCTCCCCAGGGTTGCAACCTCCCTTCCCCCTTTCCTTGCCTCCTATGGATCCCACAAACCATCCCCTCCCAACCTCCCTTCTGTTGAAAAAAACAACAACAAAAAAACACCTAATTTAATGATTTATCCAGTATTTATATTATCTTTAATTGGTTTGGTGGTGGTAATCCTTAACCCGCCATTATAAATGAATACACATAGACAACACATGGATCTTAACAAGCCTAGGCCTGGGTTGTACAATCCTAGCCCATCTAAGCTAGCTCATAATTCTATTACCCAAATATGACCCCATATATACATATGTCCCTTTGGACTATTATTTTCCACATGGAGCTGATGTTCCAGGCCATGTGGAAGGATCTTCTTTAATCTACCCCATAGCATGTCTTCCTTGTTTACTCCTGGCTTCTCTTCTGGCCTTCTTCTTCCCAATATTCTCTCTGTCTGAAAATCCCTAGTCCTGCCTACCTCTGTCTTTGCCCAATCTCCAGGTCTCAGCATTTATTTCACCAATCAGAGTCAATTAAGTAACAGGCAGAAAACAGGACCAATTAACATTTAGAATGCTTAACACCACCCCATCACCCTTCCCCCACCATCACTGTGTTCCAATCCCCAACTCTATCAGATCTACCCTCCACCCCTGTTCTTCTACAGGCCATGCTTTAGAAACCAGGTAGGCACCAGGGGACCTTCTCCACTCTCTCTATTCCCTCAGCAGACCCAAACCCTCAGGCTTGTCCATAGCTCCTAGGGCTACAACAGAACACCAGCTGCAGCCTCCCTTCCCACACTGTCCACACCTCCTGCAGATCCCACAGATTAACCCCTTCTGATGTCCCTCCCCCAACCTTGTCCCTGTATCCCAGCCTCCAACACCAACAGACATTCTCTGTGAACACACTACTTGAGCAGACAGCACACAGCTAGTACACTCTCTTAAAACCCAGAAAGTAAACAGAAACCAGGGAACAAAACACCCACCCAACGAAAACACACCCAGAAATCACTACCTAGACCTTTAATCACCCCAAACCCAGATACCTAGATGACAGTTTGAGAACATAATAAAATCCAGGACAACATGTGTCAATTAGAGTCCAGCTATCCTACCACAGCAGGACCAGAATACCACAACATAGCTGAAGCACAAGAAAAAGATCTTAAAATCACCTATAGGAAGATGACAGAGGTCCTTAAAGGAAATCCAGGAAAACACAAACAATTTGAGAGAATGAATAAATCCCTTAAAGAAAATACAAACAAATAAATCCTCTAGCTGGACTATCTTGTCGGGTTTTTGCTTTGTCTTTTACTTTGTTTTGTTTGGTTATTGTCTCTTCAGAAGAGGCTCGCTCCCTTCTGAAGAGAGCTGGAGTGGGAGTGGATCAGGAGCCAGGAGGTGAGGGGGAACTGGGAGGGATGGAGTGAGGGGAAAGTATGATCAGAATGTATTGTATGAGAGAAGAATCTATTTTCAGTTAAGAGACAAAAAGAGAGAGAGATCAAGACTTGAAGTGGTTCTCCAAAACTGGATGACTAATTAATGGGAAGCTTAGGTATCAAATTATAATTTTTTGTTGTCCAGTTAGCTATCTTCATTTAGTTTTATTAGTATATGGCATATGTAAAGAGATTGCTTCAAAATATTTTCAATTTTAAGGTGAAAAAACATTCATGGTAATAGCAGAAGGCCTTTTAATGGTGTGTTGGCCTTTTTATAAATAAGATCACAGAGTAGGTATCAATGAAATCTTTCCATCCATATTGTGAATATATCATATAGATATATTCACATATATATGAAGCCTATCTCATGAGGAACTTCTTTCTTAGGGGTGATTTATTTTCCATACATCTCTATGGCCCTGATCCTAAGGATAGGCACAGCTTTTTCTCCTATAGTGGAGTTATTTTCTGCTGTTGAAATTGTCTCTTCTGTAGATGTGGTGCTAAAGGATAAAATGTGGCTATGATATCTGAGTAGGCTGACCTTTCCCTTGTTTCTTGCTCCTGTACTTTATGGAGAAATCTCTAAATCATCCCTGTCTTTGTACTTAATTGGAAAGTGTGTTGATAAGTTTCTCTAAAGTGTACTATAAACTTCAAAGAACATGTAAGTGTCATTGAAACAAGTCATTTTAATTTCCAAGGTGGCATGCTTTTTTTGTTTGAGGAAAAGGTTTATGTTGATGCTACCCCCTTTGCTATTGCTTCCTTTTATGTCCTTGAGCTCAATTAACAAGCAGATAAAACAACTGAGTCCTTTGAGCTTGTTTGCAAATTGTGTGTAGTGAAAAGTAAAGCAAGAATTTTCAATCAAGAAAATTGGTTAAAAATTTTACTAAATTTATTTTGTTGAATTGTTTGCTGTTTTTTGCATATTATACTGGGGGTTGAACTCAGGACTTTATATACACAAAGCAAGGAAAAAACAGTTTAAAGAAACAGAACAAACATCAAAATCAGCCATGGCATAGCTATTAATGTGATCAGGTAAAGACAATGACCTAAAACTCACTCTGTAACCCAGGTAGGCCTTGAACCAGTGATCCTCTTGCCTCAGCTAACATGCTAAAATAGCATACATTCTTGATCATGGACTCCTTTTCCCCTTTCAAAAAGACATTTCAATTCACTGTGTATAAGTTTAACAAACAAGGAGATGGTATGGTGGCAGAAAACTGGAGAGCAGTGCAAGTGAGGGACACCTCCAATAGCTGTGTCAATAGCAATTATAAAATCAGGATCTAGCTTTCTGTAACAACAAACAAAACCCAACCTTTTCCAAAGGGGAAGCAGATAATCCAGTTTTCTATAACATGTAAATCACAATAGCTGGCATGCATTGAAAATTACTGGACGTAAGTAATAAGTCCAATAAAACTATCCCTAGTCTAGAGAGAAAGCACCAGAGAAAGAAAATAACCAGAGAAAATTCTAAGGTTGCCAGGATGCAGGTATTGGCTCTCTGAAAGGTTGATGTCTTGTTATGGGACTACAGAACCTTCCTCTGTCTTCACAACTTCCCTCTTCAGTACTCATGGTGTACACCAGAACTGTACCATGTTCATCTTTCAACAACAAAATCTCAGGCTATGCCAGAAGTCAGCAAACATCGGAATCAGATATGGCACAGAAGAAATCATCAAAGAACTAAAAGCAAGCCTGACTATTATGCTAAACCTTCTCATGGGTAGACAGCTTGCAAGAACAGATGGGCAATGCAGCAGAGAGGTGAAATCCTAAGGAAGTACCAAATGGAAATGCTAGCAGGTGAAAGCAGTACAGCAGACAGGAAGACCCTTCTATGAGCTTGTTAGCACACCTGACATAGTCAAGGACGGAATCTTTGAACCCAAGGATGACTCAGTAGAAGCACCCAAAACTAAAAAGCAAATATAACTAAGACAGATTAAACAATATAATATCCAAAAACTACAGAACAACTACAGAAGTATAATATTTATAATAAAAATACTAAAAGAAGAGGTAAATCGATCCACATACATGTAGTGAACTGATTTTCATAATGAAACCAAGACAGCAGAATAGTCTTTTCAGCAATAGTGCTGAAGCATCTAGACATTGATACACAAAAAACAATGAATCTCCATGCAAACCCTATGCCTTTCATGACAATTGTCTCAAAATATATTACAGCTCTAACTGTACAACAACACCAAAAAAACCAACCAAACAAACAAAAAAAAAAACCTATAAAATCTCCTAACATGCAACATAGGAGACACTCTGTATTACCTTTGGTTCAACGATGACACCAAAACAATGATCCACAAAAATATTAATTGGAAAGCTGGACTAATTAAAATTTTTCTTCTGTGTAAGACAAAGGGAAGAGAATTAAAGATAAGCTACAGACTAGGAAAGCATATTTGCAAAGACATTTCCAACAACAACAACAAAAAAAAAACCAGTTAATTAAATTATACAAGTAACTTGAAATCCACCAACAAGCACATGACCAAATTAAATAATTTCTCAAAGACCTTAGTCATATACTACTTTAGATAAGGTTTATAGATGGCAAATGAGCATATGAAATGTCCTCCACATCATATACCATCAGACAAATCTGCGATAAAATGAGTTCTACCACCACTACATATCTTTAGAATGGCCAAAATGCAGAACACTGACAAGCCACAAGTTGGTGAAAATGGAGCCATGAAGATGCTTGTTTGTTGCCAGTGGGAATGCGAATCAACACAGCCACTTTAGAAAATACTTTGAAAGTTTTCTTCCAAATGAGGCTTACTCTCTTACATTATGATTCAGCAATCACGTGCTTCAGAGTTTAAACAAAAGAGTCAGAGATGTATGTATACACAAAACCTTCCACATAGATGATTATGACAACTTTATTCATAATTGCTAAAACTTGTAAGCAGTCAAAATGTCTTTCAGTGAGTGAAGATAAAAATACGCTGTGGTACATCAGATAATGTTATCCACTATTAAAAAGAAATAAATTATCAAGTCATAAAAAGATATAAAGGGAACTGTGTGTTCCCTTTCTTTCATTTTAATGAAATACTTGAGTTAATCTACTTATCCTACTAATAAGGAAAGGTTTATTTTGGTTCACACTTTGGGAGGTTTTAATCCACAACTTATCAGCCATATTGTCTTGAGACTTTTGTGGTGAGGGAGTACATGATGGTAGGAGTTCATGGTGGAGAAATTCACCCATTAATGGCCAGGTTGCAAAAGAGAATTGGCAGGGGACCAGGAACACATAACATCCTTTAAGGATATGCACCCAATAACTTAAAGATCTCATACCAGGACCCACCTTTTGAAAGTTTCCACTGCTTGTGAGTATCACCTTAGGGACCAACACATTAGCACTAGGAGTCATTGTAGATTCAACTATAGAAGAAATGGAAGAGCATATTAGTAAATGGAGTAAAATAATGTGAAAAGTTACATGCTGTGTGAGTCTAGACACATGTCATTCTATAAAAGGCAAAGCTATAAGACTGTGGGTATCAAGAGTCAAGGGAAAGGGAAGGTGAAAGGACAGGGCACAAATGATTGTTAAGGTAGTGAAGACACTAAATTTGACTCTGTAATGATGGACACACGTAACTCTGTGATGGTCAAAACTCACAGCATGTACAACAGCTAGAATGGACTCAGATGTAAACTGTGGACTTTGGGAGAATCATGACTATCAGTGAGGTGGGTTCATTGATTTTAACAAATGATATGTAGAGAACATTATGAGAGAAACAACACCTATGTGCATTGGGGATTCTGGTGGATAACTTTGCACCTGCTCTCCATTTTTCTGTGAACTTAAAAATGCTCTAAAGTAGTAATGTTTTAAAAACAAACCATCATTGATCCCAACATAGAAATTAGCAATAAAAACATGTAAGAAGTATTTATAAGTGTCTTCAATGACTTAAGGGAAACACAAAAATTATAAATAGAATCAGATGGAAATTAGAGAGCTGAAAAATTATACCATACATTTTTAATTAATTTGGACTTTATAAACAAATTGGAGTAGAAAATATGTAATCTAGATGCCTCAGTCAATAAAATACTTACCAGGAAACATGAAAGACTGAGTCACTCCTCAGCACCATGTAAAACAGGGGAACAGAGATGCAGGCATGTAAGCCCAAAGATGGAGAGATGGAGGGGATCCCTGGGGTTTGTTGACTTGCCAGTCTATCTAAGTCATAAATGAAATTTGGGTTTAGTGAAAAACCCTCTCTCAGAAAACAAGATAGCAAAAAATTAAAGAAGGTATCCAGCATTGCCCTCTGACCTAACATTCAGGCATGTGCTCACATACATGAAAACATACACACAAAAAGTTTATATAAAATAGTATGCAATATGAGAATTAGAGAAAAAAGTATTTGGAAAATTCAAGTCAGGCATGAATGACCTGTGGTATGATGTCATATGTGTAACAGGATTTCAGAAGGAAAAGATAACAAAAAATGAATAGAAAACTATTTTAAGGAATGATGGTTGAATCATCTTTTCTTTTTTTTTTATTAAATACTTTATTTTTTTTCTTCAAGTTACATCTCAGTCACAAACCCTTCCCTATTCCCCCTTCCTGTCCCACCCTTCCACCCTCTTCACCCCAACAGCTTCCCCTTTCAGTCCAACAAATGGTTCCTTCTCTTATAACAGTAAATACTATACAAAACAACAGAAATAAATATGCCACATTTACGAGAGTTAAATGGCCCAGTATACATTCCCAATGTCCAGTTCATACATATTTGGCCCCTGACTTTAACATTCTACCATCTAACCATCTCCATGAGTTTAAAGTTCTATAACTGACTCAGCTTTCATACTAGCTTGCATCACTATTATAAACATCTTCTTAGATCTAGAACGCCCTCTTGATTCCTAAACAACTCAAAATTTAACTATGAGACTCTAGCTGTCTATTCTTCCAGAGACCTGAGAGGGATAAATATATCTGATTATATAGGAAGTGCAGGGCCTGCAGCTTCCAAAACTAAGAAATGACATACCAGTGACTGCCTAGACAGTTTCCATTTTCTCTCCATACATTCCAGCATCAGTCTTCACCCTTTGGTCCTGTTTCTCTGACAGACATTTATTGTAGAGCAGGGATTATGAAGGACTTACCTACCCTGTCTTGGCAGAGCTAGGCTGTCGACTTCCCTGCTAGCAAGTTTTGTCCTTTTTGGACAACAGTCTGTCTGCAGTTGAAGCAAGGAGTTTTTTCATGTCAAGAGATAGGCTTGCCACTAATTCAACCATCTCACACTGGAGATTCTTCGATGCTTATCTTCTACTTGGAGTAGAAGAGGGGGTGCTGTCAGGAGCTGATATGTCTCGATATCAAAAAAAAATCTTATTTAAGACAACATCTTTGAATGCCATATTCTGCAGATCTCTTGGGGTTTTTGAAGATGCCCTATCCATCTCTTGTATTTAGATAAGCAAATGTTTGCTTGTCTCTTAACAACTTGATTACCGAGTAGCTTAGAGAATATCTGTGATAGACTGTCATAGTAGCTAACAAAGTGACATGCTTGCATGACTAGGAGTTTGTTTTACTTAACTATCCTAAACGGTTTAAGATGGTTGGTATCAAAAGACCAGAGCTTCACATTTCATTTTTAAGTATCTCTAGGTACGATACCATTAGGAAGCATTACCTTTAATTTTGTATCAATATATAAAGATCTATTCCACTGTGGCTAAATATACTCTTAATTTTGTATCAATATACAAAGATCAATGCCTATGTAGTCCAATACAATCTTAATATTACGTCAATATACAAGAGTCAATACCATTGTGGCCAACTATAATCTTAATTTTGTATCAATGTACAAAGATCAATATCAATGTAGTCCAATACAATCTTAATTTTGCACAATAAACAATGGTCAATATCACTTTAGCCAAATATACTACTAATTTTGTATCAATATACAAAGGTATAAGGGTATATTCAATAATCTGTCCCTTCTTCTTGGTCCTTTCTGTGCTATGTCTATGTCTCATTTTTCTCAAGTCCATGCACTCCTACATAGGAGAGAAAGAAGGATACAGAAAAGAGAAAGAAGGAAGTCCCTGGGTCTAACCTCCAAAACCCATTAAACAGGACCATTTAACAGCTTGTAATCTCTTCCCCTAAATAACAGAGTTTTCAGTTGTCCTTCAAATAACCAAAAGGGGGGGCAGAGAAACACCCTCCCCACCCTCTGGGCATAGGACGTCGCTCTCTTAAAACGACTTCCTGCTGATTTGGGTCGTAGTAAACCTGTTTGGGGTCCGAACCAAAATGGAAAAATGGTTAAAAATCTTAGTACAATCCTTTTATGTTCAGTCCTTCTGTTCTCAGCTGTTTAGATGTCCTAAGGAGTTTGTAGGCAGAAGCTGATCTTCCAGGCTTTACTGAGGTTCTGGCTGGGGCTTTGTGTAGAGCTGAACAGTCTTAGCGATACTGAGTTGTTGTGGTTGTAGACTTTTGATGGAAACAGCTATTGAGGGAGTCTGTCAGGCTGAATCATCTGGGTCACACGTCTTCTTTGGTGTCTGAATCTGTTTTCTGCTGAGGTTTCCGTTGTCCAGTTGTCCCTGGGTTCCTTGAATGGATGCTCTCATTCTCCTGGAAAGATAAGAACAGAGCCCTGCCCTAATCCTAACTCTGGGACAATTACCTTTTTTTTGGTGGTGGGGGGGTGTCAGGTAATATTTCTCCTGAAGCAAATTTGGTTTTTTGACAATATATAAAGTGTTATCTTTCAATCTGAGTTAAAGAAGAAATTATTTTGTTATTTTGGAGCTAAACCAGCTTTAGTGTATATATTTTGAGATCTCAAAGGACAATTTGTTTGTATTGAGTAGGCCTTTTGTAAGTAGCTTTTAAACTTAGGTCCTTCCTAATCCTATGTGTGTGTCTCTGCATTCTAATTATTAGGATCATAGACCTGTGGTTCCCATCTGAAGGGATTAAATATGTGTTCCACCACTCCTGGATCGAAGTTTTTCTCTATTTAGAGTTTGCTTTGTATCAGGCTGACCTTGAGCTCTGAGATCTGCCTGTTTCTGTCTCTAGTGTGTTGGGATTAAGGGTGTACTCTTCTTGAATGATGGGATTAAGGGTGTGTACCCTCACCACCCTGTTCCGTGTAACTCTAGAATTTATAAGACCACTAACTCTATGGTGCTCCTACTGTCTCTGCTGAAGTTAAAGGCATGGGTTAACACCACATTTCTCATGTATTTTACCTTAGTTCTACGTTTTTTCGACACTTGGAGGTTTATAAAACCAAGTTGAATGGCTGTATCCTTTATTTTATTTACAGTGTTTTAACATTGATACCTGCTTTTTTTAATTAATAAATTTATTTGTTTGTTGCTTCAGGTTACATCCTTATCATATTGTCCTCTTTTCCCGCTTCCCAGCCCCACCCTCCCATGCTCTACCCCCTGACCCTTCTGTCTTGTTCCTCTGGGGTGGAGTGTCCCTGCATAACAGTCTCTCACCACAGATCAGGAGTCATATGAGGGCCAAGAGCCTCTTCATACACCGGAGGCCTACGAGGCAGTACTGCCAGTGAAAGGTGTCTCCTTGCTACGGGGGGGGGGGGGAACTAAAAAAAGACCAACAAACACACAAACCCACAAAAACAAAGAACAACAGCAAAAAAGAGAGGAAAAAGAAAAAGAAAAAAGAAAAAAAAGTCTATGTCCATGATCCTTTTGGTGTGTTGGTTGTAGTACAGATATCCTGTACGATATAGCTAAAATCCTACTATAAGTGAATAGATGCCATGTGCATCCATCTGAGTCTGGGTTAGCTCACTCAGGATGAGCTTCTCTAGTTCCATCCATTTGGTTGCAAATTGCATGATTTCATTGTTTCTGATAGCTGAGTAATATTCCATTGTGTAGCTGTACCACAGTTTTTTAATCCATTCTTCAGTTGAGGGACATCTGGGTTGTTTACAATTTCTAGCTATTACAAATAAGGCTGCTATGAACATAGATAAGGAGACTTCCCTATGACTCCGTGAGGGGTCCTTTGGGTGTATACCCAGAAGTGGTACAGCTGGGTCCTGAGGCAAAGTTATTCAAAGATTTCTAAGATATCACCAGACAGACCTCCATAGTGGTTGCACAAGCCTGCACTCCCACCAGCAATGGAGTAGGGTTCCCCTTTCTCCACACCCTCGCCAGCATGTGCTGTCATTTGAGCTCTTTATCTTAGCCATTTTGACAGGTGTGAGATGGAATCTCAGGGTCGTCTTGAGTTGCATTTCTCTGATGATTAAGTATGTTGAGCATTTCTTCAGGTGTCTCTCAGCCATTAGGGATTCCTCCTTTGTGAATTCTCTATTTAGCTCTGTCTCCCATTTTTTTTTTTTATTGGATTATTTGGTTTCTTGGCATTTAGTTTCTTGAGTTCTTTGTAGATTTTAGATAATAGCGCTCTATCAGATGTGGGGTTGGTGAAGATTTTCTCCCAGTTTGTTGGTTGCCATTTTGTTCGAATGACAGTGTCTTTTGCCTTACAGAAGCTTTTCAGTTTCATGAGAACCAACTCTTGGTTTCATTGATTCTTTGTATAGTTCTTTTTGATTCTAAGTTGTTGATTTCAGCCCTAAGTTTGATGATTTCCTACCTTCTGCTCCTCTTGGGAGTGTTTGCTTCTTTTTTTTTCCAATTCACCCAGCTTAGCTGTTAATTCACTAATATGAGCTGTCACAATTTTCTTTTTGAAAGCACTTAGTGCTATGAACTTTCCTCGTAGCACAGCTTTTATTGTATCCCATAGGTTTGGGTAAGTTGTGTCTTCATTGTCATTGGATTTTAAGAAGTCTTTGATTTCCTTCTTTATTTCTTCCCTGATCCAGTGGTCATCCAGTAAGGAGCTGTTCAATTTCCATGTGTGTGTAGGCTTTCTGTTGATTCTTTTGCTGTTGAAGACCAGCTTTATTCCGTGGTGGTCTGATAAGATACAAGGTGTTATTTCAATTTTCTTGTATCTATTGAGACTATCTTTTTGTCCAACTATGTGGTCGATTTTGGAGAAGGTTCCGTGAGGTGCTGAGAAAAAGGTGTATTCCTTTGTTTGGGTGAAACGTTCTGTAGATATCTGTTAGGTCCATTTGTTTCATGATCTCTGTTAGACTCAATATTTCTCTGTTTGTCTTCTGTCTTGATGATCTGTCCATTGTTGTGAGTGGGGTGTTGAAGTCTCCCACTACTAATGTGTTGTGATAGACGTGCGATTTAAATTTTAGAAGTGTTTCTTTTACAAAAGTAGGTTCCTTTGTATTTGGGGCATAGATGTTCAGTATTGAGATTTCCTCTTGATGAATATTCCCTTTAATGAATATATAGTGCCCTTCTTTGTCTTTCTTCATTAACTTCAGTTGGAAGTCTGTTTTGTTTGATATTAGGATGGCTACTCCAGCTTGCTTCCTGGGTCCATTTGCTTGGAAAACCTTTCCCAACCCTTTACTCTGAGGTAGTGTCTATCTTTGGTAATGAGATGTGTTTCTTTTATGCAGCAAAAGGACAGGTCTTGCTTGCGGTTGCACTCTGTAAACCTGTGTCTTTTTATTGGGGAGTGGAGTCCATTGATGTTGATGGATGTTAGTGACCTGGGGTTGTTATTTCCCATTAGTTTGGTATAGGTGATCATCCTGTGCCTCTTTTGGTTTAGTTGCTGAGGGGTTTTCTATCCCCTTTGTTTTCTTGGGTGAAGTTTTCTTCTCTGGGTTGGAATTTTCCTTCTAGGATTTTCTGTAGGGCTGGGTTTGTGGGTAGATATTGTTTAAATTTGATTTTGTCATGGAATATCTTGTTTTCTCCATCTATGTTGATAGAGAGTTTTGTTGGGTATAGTAGTCTGGCTGGGCACCTATGTTCTCTCAGGACTTGTAGGATATCTGTCCAGGCCCTTTTAGCTTTTAAAGTTACTGAGGAGAAGTCAGGTGTAATTCTGATGGGTCTGCCATTGTATGTGACTTGACCTTTTTCTCTTACAGCTTTTAATATTCTTTCTTTGTTCTGTACATTTGGTGTTTCAATTATTATGTGGCGAGAGGAGTTTCTTTTCTGATCTAATCTGTTTGGTGTTCTGTAAGCCTCTTAGATTTTTATTGGCATCTCTTTTTTCAGGTTTGGGAAGTTTTCTTCTATGATTTTGTTGAAGATATTTCCTGGACCTTGGAGTCGGGAGTCTTCTCTTTCCTCTATGCCTATAATTCTTAGGTTCCATCTTTTCATTGAGTCCTTGATTTCTTGGATGTTGTGGGTGAGAGATTTTTTAGCCTTCTCATTTTCTTTTGATGTTGTACCGATTTCTTCCATCAAATCTTCCATGCCTGAGATCCTGTCTTCCATCTCTTGCATCCTATTTTTGATACTCATATCCGTAGTTCCTGTTCTCTTTCCTTGGTTCTCCACTTCCTCTTTTAACTCTGACTGTATTTTCTTTATTGTTTCTATTTCTATTTTCATGTCTTATATGGTATTGTTCGTTTTGTACATTTCCTTCTCCAGCTTGCTTGTTTTTGTCTGAAAAATCTTTCATTGCTTTGTCCTTTTCCTGTTCAAGCTCTGTCACCTTGGCTTGGAGTTCTTTAATGGTGTTGTTCATTGTTTTGACTTGTAAAATTGTGGCTTCTTTGAATTCCTTCATAGATTTAAGTTCTTCTTGCAGGGACTCTATCACCTTCCATAATGCAGTATTGTCATCATTTTCATGTGTTTCTGTTGGTGTGAGGTCATCTGAATTGGATGAGCTAGGATAATTCTGCGTTGTTGGAGTCATATTTCCTTGATTTCTATTTTTTCTTGGACCTTTGGCCATATGGATGTGTTTAGCTGTCTGTTCTCGTCGTTTTCTGTGCTTGGATCCACAGGGAATGCTTTGGTGTAGGAGTCGAATTGCTTAGTTATCTGTCATTGCTTACAGGGGCATCTCAGGGTCACTGTGGTTTTAATAGCCTGAAGCACTGTGAGCTGGTGCAGCTTATTTCCAGGTAGTGAGTAATGGTCCGAGATTGTTTCACTGCTCCCAATTCAGACTTCTCTATGTTGCACACTGAGTGATCTGCCTGTAATGGTTCTGATGGTATGGACCTGTTTGCCCAGGCACAGATTCTGTGGGCTTTGTTTGTCGTCACGGAGGCTGACAGGGCCCGGCTCCACACCTAAAATGTCTGGGTTTTCCAGAATACAGCTATGGTCCCCTGGCTTCTGGTTTCCCACTAGGCTTCTCCGCCACAGGCCTGGCCCCTCAGCCCCGCCCGCCACCTGTGCCGGCTTCCCTCCCTAACTGCTCTGCCATGGGTGGGTGGAGCTTCAGCCCCGCCCGCCTGTGCCTGCTTCCCACCCTGACTGCTCTGCCCGCCGGCTTCCCGCTCTCTCGAATCCTCCGCGGCTCGAGTGGCTGCGGACCACCCGCCGTGCACCCTGTTTCTTCCTTGTTAAGACTTCAACTATCCCACAAAGTTTCCTAAGTAGCTATAAGGTCCTCCTGAGGTATGGGGAACCCAGTAGGCTAGTGGGCGATCACCATGTGGCCTCTGATTCTGCCTGTTGTGTATTGGGGTCGATCTTACCAGGCGCCTCTCCAAATGTGAGTTCCCGATTCCCAGATTTAGTGGCTTCCGTGTCTGAGAGATATGGAGGGAGAGCCTTGCCCTGGGACTTTTAACAGTCCCTTGGGAGCTGTGAGTGTTCCCAGAGGGTCTAGCCCCTCTGGTTTTTGCACAGTGTCCAATAACTCTGTGCTTTTTATGGCTCTTTTCTCCCACGTTCAAAATGCATCAATGCGGGTTGCCACCATCTTGGCCCCCTGAATCGTCTTTTCAATCAAGTCAAGCATCAAATTACAGATAAAGGAATATAGCATTACAACAAAAATACATAGCTACCTATATATAGCTATACATATGGGGTTATTTGTCGAAATGTATCACATGCCATCTTCATTTATTTATAATACATAAGATAAGTGATGAAACATAATCTCTAGCTGCTGAGAAAGGAATCAAGCTGCATCAAATGCTCTACCTAAAATTATATTAAATGTATGAAAATAGCAACTTCTCAGTGGTGACCTGCAGTGAGAACAATGACAATATGTGCATACAGGCAGGAAAGCCCAAAAGCTTTCAGAGAAGAAAGAAGATAGGAAAACATAAAGCATTTGTACAACATTTCCATTTGTAAGGTAGTTACTAATATTGTACATGGATACACAGATATGTATATGCAGATGCTGCCGAGGAACATAACATACAGAGTTAGATGCTTGCAGTCATACAAACATGATCAGGAGACTCTTCAAAAAGCGTCCCAAGAGGAGGAGACCCTGTGACGTCTATAAACAGCAGAGGCCTAAGGAAAAAGTTATGTCTCCTGCATCCAGCAGACTTTTCAGGAAGTCTTTCAGTCTTTCCTCTCTAGACTGCTTGGTTGGATTGTACGCCTTTGAAATTTGCTGAAAGTAATACTCCAGTTCTCACACCTCCCAGGCATTTAATGTGGTGGCAGGCTACCATCAAGGCTACCACAAGCAGAGAGATGAGGTACAAGGATGCATCACTGTGAAAGTCATCACAGTACCCAGGAAAGCAGGGTTGTTTGTTTTCCATAATTATATCCCCGAAGTGTGCAGAGCATACAGGATATGGAGGGGAAATGGAAGAGCAGTTATGGTTTCTGAGGAGTGGAGGACCTATCCGATACCAGAGTGAATGCCACAGGCTCCTAACAAGAGGACTAGGAAACCTGGCCCAAATTGCCCTTCCAGGGGGAACCTTCTTGGACAAGATCCATGCTGGTGTACACCAGTACCCACCTCATTATGGGGAATCCCAGCCTTCCCACAATACTCCACTCTTTCCAGACTTATTGTCCTTATTTTCTTCCTGAAGAAATTGAGAGTGAGGTGAATGCACATTCTTTTAAAGCAACTACTTATATCTGCCTTTTTTCTTAACTGAAAAAGCTGTAAAGCAAAGCTCTTTAATGGAGAGGAAATGATTAAGAGCCTTAATTTGTGCTTCAGAAATGCTAACTCCAAATATTTGTCTACTTCAAGCCTCCAGCAGAATCAACTGACCAAGTGTTAGAAGTGATTGGGTTCTGATAAAGAAGACATGGACTAGAAAAATCGTCTGTTTCACCTTAAATGATCAGGATAAAAAAGAATTATCCCAGTGAAAAGAATACTCCAAAATACAGAGATTAGGAAATGCATGGAACATAGAAGGTTTAAAATACACACACACACACACACACACACACACACACACACAAAGACACACAGAGACCCCCCACCCACCCACACACTCCCACCCACAACACTCCATGTGTCTTTATAGGATTTGATTTCTTCCTAAGAGGGTATACAGTCTGGAGAGAAATCTATGGTAGTCATACTTTCAGGTTTGAATGAGTGGGTTTATTAAGTATATAGCAAATGAAAAAAAAAGAATTAATAGCAAGTGGCAGATGGATAGAAATAATAGATAGATGGTTGAATATCATCAAATTGGGTGTTCAAAACATCCAACAGAAATTTCCTGGGAAAACCATTCAGGCTGTCGGCTGGCTTCCGGAGAATTCTAAGCAGAGCAGAGTGTCCTCTCAGGTGAGGCTTCTAAGTAAAAGAACAAGTGGCAGCAGAAAGGCAATAGCATCAAATCAGGGGCTTACCAACATCCAGCAAAAACTGACTGAGGAAGACAACTAGAGTTTGTGCTCCAGAGTCCTAGGCAGAACAAACGGTATCTTCAGGTTTCTAAGTAAAAAAAAAAAACTAGAAACAGTGACAGCATCATCAAACCTGGCATCCACAGCATCCAGCAGAGACTGGCTGTGGAAGCTGAAGAAATCAGCCAGAGTTCCCGATTGAGCTTTCATTTCATGGAGCTCCGTAGATAAGCTTCCCACCTCCGGACTTCTGGCTTTTCTCTCCCACTGTAGATACTTTTATATCATGGGATAAACAATAGTAACATCTTTTAGAAATGATTTTCCTTCTAGTTGTATTCAAGGACATGCTGGTTTTACTCTTGGACTGTTTCATTGTTTTCTTCCCTCCCTGTCACAGAGTTGGTGAGAGATACCCTAGCCCAAACCAAGGGGCATTGGAGGATGCCTTAAGATACACATGCTTGAGTTTGAAATAGGAGAAGCAACCTGAGTGACTTCAAAGAACACATAAAAATTTACTGGAATAATGTACAGTACAGAGGTAAATGTGAGCACTTTGAAAATATAAATATTTTCAAATTCACCATTAAATGTATATTTCCCTGTCTCAATCCTGTGTTCATGTCTAATGAACCTTGGGAATGATCCTCAAAGTTAATATGGAAGATGGCATATAAATGAATGGTAATAAATTTGGAAATTAATTAGAATATTAATGAAATGCTGCCCTACCAAATATTAATGATCATAATAATCAAATGTACATGACACTGATAAAGGGCTAAACAAATTGAGAGAACAGAGTGCTTAGAAACAAACCCATATAACATGTAAGCATAGAATTATGTTAAAATATTTGTTCATTCTTATTTTGTATATGAGTGTTTTTTATGTATATGAGTGTTTTATCTGCAGGTATATCTATGCACCATGAACATGCAGTATTTGAAGAAGCTAGAAGAGGGCATCATATCTTCTGGAACTGGAGTTTCAGATTGTTGTGTGTATCCATGTCAGTACTGGAAACTGAACCTGGGTCCTCTGCAAGAACAACCAGAGCACTTGACCCCTGAGACATCTCTCCAGCCTCAGGATAGGATTTACAAACAGTGAAGAAAAGGCAGATTCCATCTAAAGTATTCCATTCCATGCTGTAGTAGGCAGCATATAAAAGCCCACAGATGTTCACATTTACATGGCAAGGGGTCTTTGCAGATGTGAGTAAAGTCCTGAGTATTAAAACAGTGAGGCGAGTTATACAGGTGTGTACAATTGCAATTTTAGGAGTTCTTAAAAGCAGAGGGTTCCTGTCTGGAGTCAGTGCTAGAGAAAGGTAAGTGGGATCAAAGATGCTGTTGACATCAAGGGCAAAGGAATGAGGATAACCCCCAAAAGATAGAGGACACGGTAAAATACAGCCTGGCCAAAAGCATGTGGGAAGGAAGGTAGCCTTTTCAACACCTCTGTTTCAGTCCATAAGAGCCAAGTTGGACTATTTGGGTTCTATAGAACTTTTATGATAACGCTGTGTTGATTTAAGCCCCAAAGTGCTTTGATAATTTATTACAGCCACAAGACACAATTAATAAGCTTTGAAGAAGTAAGCATCCCTCTTCAAATTACATTAAAAATGTAAAATCTAGAATAACAAATGAGCCAAACATAACCAAACATTGGGTTAGACAGAATCCAGATGGAGTCACTATGTCATCCCTAACAAGAAAAGAATACTCATAGGTTAGGAAGGAAGGATTCTTGCACAAGTAGGATTGCCTGATAACAACATGAGAAAAGACTGCTAGAAGGAACACAGGTCCTACAGAAGCCACCACAGCCTCAGACAGTTGCTCTACAACTGTCTGTTCAACCTGAGACTGATGTCATCTTTGTTATTAATCATGCGACCAAAGAGGATTGTTTCAAAATATCTGTGTACTCCTCCTCAGTTTTTCCTTTAAAAAAAAAAATCCCTTTCTTTTCCTGAACCTCACTGAATACACTCATTCTTTATGGAGGCGTGCATGGTCACATTGTGGTACGCTGCTGTCCTAATTGCCCCTTGAATCTGATTCAGCCTTGAGTTTAACCCCTCTGTTTCTCTTGTCTGATAACGCATTTGTGTATGTGTGCCATTTGTATAATGGGGCAGAGATAAAAGAAATTTTAGTAAGATATGCATATTTTGAGTGAGGAAAGCCCTGAAGACAACACATAAAATCCAGAAGCAACAAACAGGGAGACATTCTACTTCAAAAAATAAAACTCCTCTGAAGTACAAAAAAAAAAGGAAAGAAAAAGAAAAATATTAGGAACAAAGGCAAATTGAGGGGCTCTGTCACCCCCCAATTACATAGGTAATTGGCAAAGGAATCATAGTTTTACAACCAGTAATTCTCAAAAGTGGAGCAAAATGGAATATGGGGATGGAGCTGGATGGACCAGTACTTCATGCATCGATTTGAAGATCCTTCCGAGACTGAGAACTGCTTCTTTTGCTTTCCCAGCAATGGGAATAGGACCCTGATCCTTTGCACAGTAAGCAAGCACTCTACCACCGAGTTATGTGCTCAGCACCCTCTCTCCACCTTAAAATTTTTTAAGGCAAAGTCCTACTGTGCAGCCCAGCCCAGGCTGCTCTTGCCCTGGTGATCCTCCCACCTCTGTTTCCTGAATAGTTAGTATTACAGCAGTGTACTAGCTTCACACCCAGTTCTCTTAAAAGACATTGATTGGACATGACACTTGCTTTCCATGCAAAAGGCAAAAGTGAAGCAATGCAGCAAAACCCTTCTGTATATACTCTATGTCATGGTTGAGCAATTTTTTCCCATTCTTATTATTAGACTAGATAAACCTGAACAGGAACATACACACATGCATCAGAGCAGCTGAGCTAAGCTGGAAACACCAAGCCCCAAGAATAAGAAATCAGTGTGGCCTGCCTGAGTCTGCTATTTCTAGAAAGTCATGCAAGTCACGTATAATCTTGAATGTGGAAGAACACCCTCGAGAGATCTTTTCACTTCCACCACAACCAAGATCTCCCAGCCCTAAATTCTGCCACTGTGAATTCTCCCATACCGTGGTAGTAATACTTAGCTTAAACCCCTTTTTCCTTCCTTATAAAGGTTAGAAGTGATTTTGTGGGAAGAAGAAAAGCAAAGTTGGTGGCTATGAAAAGCTAAATTCAAGGGTCTATCTTCAGATATTGGAGACTAACAGAGACAATCTCTACCACAGAAACCAAACTCAAGTGCAAGGTTTCAGATGCTTTCAGAGGATCCCAGGTCTGTTCCTTCCAGTTGCCGAGGAACATCCGTTGCTTAAGAGTACCAAGAACTCAAGGGACACTCGTTTAGCCGATATGTGGGACAAGGACAACTACCAAAGTTCATCTCAAAATAAATGTAGAGAACAATAGTTTTTAGATGTCAGCTCTAGATTCTTTATGGTCAGATTATTTAACTTCTAGTAGTAAAGAAACATAAATCCTCAAAAATGAGCAGAAAACATGTCATAGTGCTGAGGAAGCAAAGCTCTGTGTTTTGCAAGGTACAGAATGCAGAGTGATCTATTTTTCTCCGAAACTTGACTGTCTGTTTTATGAACTTGCTAAGAGCATAAGATGAATATATGTCGCACTTCTGACACCTAACACTTGAAGAACATCTGTGTCTTCTCTGTCCTAGGACCTTTTTCTGGAGTCAGCATCCTAGCCCTACAACTGCTTTCGTGTGGATCTCTGCTTTTCCTCATGACTGTTGGCCACCAGTCCACTCAGTCAAGGAAGACAGAAGACAGGGAACAGGGTTCAGATGGCCATAGCTTCAGAAAGGCAGATCAATTTTTATTGGTGTGAGCAAGAGTTATCTAGAACTTTGGAGAATGGGTGGGAATTTCCAGGCGAATGTCAATCATTGGCTGAGGGCTTAAGTTACTGTAATGTCTTATTTGCATGGAGAGGCATTCCAGGTATCCCAGGTGCTTGCTAAGCAGGCTCTTACCAGGAAAAAGGAAGCTAAGCCTGTAATTTCCTTGAGGACTACATGACATCTGTCAGGTACAGAGTGTGGGGGTGGGGCTCTCCAAGTCAGGCAGAGAAGAGGAAGCCCTGCTGACAAAGGGAGTCCTCTATTTGACCAAGCTCAGGGCTTTCTGGTCATGAAGGACTGCATCCTTAGCCACAGAGTTTCCTGACACTTTGGTAACTAAAAACTCATGATTGGCAGCCCAACTCATTTGTTTATAGAATGTTTGTGGGAACTTCTGCATTGAGTGGCAGCAAAACTGCCTATTTGCAGTAAAGCCTCAAATATTTATTCTCTGGCCAACTCCTGGACTCTGCAACAGGCTTCAATCTCTACCACTTGCTTTTCTGCATCACAAAACTATTAGACACATAAGGAAGGAAATATCGGTACTAATCGCTTATGTACATTTATGGATATGGTCCTTCTTTACACCACCATTGTTAATTATACTTGAAATTTCATCTAAGTCTTTTTCTATGGAAAAGATATTCTGCATAGATGTTATGAAGCTGAATTTACATGTGTTTTATATTTTACACATCTTTTATAAGAAAGACCCAGATTTTTTCAGCACATTCCTAAAAGGGAAGCTTACGTTAAGGAGATCTTAGCCAGTGGGATGTGTTGGCTGCAAGTGGTAAAACTCACAATAGATAATTGTGGTTCAGATCAAACTGACTTATCTGTAGTAAGAGATAGGTTACACAGTATCTCCAAGGACTGTGATTGTTTCCATCCTTTTTCTAGGCCATCCTATTGGTTTGGTCTGCAATTTTTATCCAAATACATCATTGTCTCATGGTACCCTTAAGATAACCACTACTAGAGGCAGGAAGTGAGGTGAGGTGAGGAGAGTGACAGCGAGACTATGTTCCTTCTTCTCCCTTTGAATAAGGAGAGATTTTCCAACATCCAGAAAGTCTGCAAGCTTCCAAGTTATCAGTCATTGGCCAAACCTGAATCATTGAAATTTTCTTACTTGGCAAGAATGGTGGGACATAAGTATGTGTTGCTTCTTCCTTTGTGTTTGGCCTCTACAGAGAGTGATCAGTGCTGAATGCCAGTTGCCAGCCCATGTCAAGACATTTCCCTCCAGGTAGGCCATGTGTCTCA
Organism: Lophiomys imhausi; assembly: GCA_907164525.1. Lineage (NCBI taxonomy): Eukaryota > Metazoa > Chordata > Mammalia > Rodentia > Muridae > Lophiomys > Lophiomys imhausi. Next base: position 4,626,376 of record CAJQZJ010032307.1, read on the forward strand.
GTCTCTTCTTTTTGAGTGGGCCCTTGTTGTCCTCCCTTGCCATATTTACTTAGAGTTGAGGGCATTAGTTTTCAGTGGTCACTAGATAGATCTGTGTTGGTATGAATCTTCAAGTCCTCTATTATTTTCTCAACTATATCATTTGATATTCTGAAGTGGGATGGGCAAATCAAACCTTAAAGTCTCAGTTCATGAAGAATTTCAAAGATAGTTTCCTGTAGCTGTGGACAGTCACAAGGATGTTAACTAATTTGGTTCTAGTGGGTAGAACTTGGACAGGTTCTTTGTGCTGTTTTATACTTTCTCCATTCATTTCCATAAAATAAGAGGACTCCTTACCAAACACTGAGGTCAAAATCAAGAGTTCCTACAGCAAGTTCCTACAGCTCCCTAGCAAGGAAGTTGGCGTGCCTTGCTTCCACCTTACCCAGCATCCTCTTATTCCTTTAATCCATGACATTCTAATGATTGTAATAGAGCATAAGGCTCTCCTTCCCTTTGAACTATGGTTCCTGTTTAGACAGACTTCTACTAATTTTGGTCAAAAATATTTACCAAAATTTGAAAAACTGTAGTCCCCTCTCCCCCATTAACCCTGGGAGATTTATTACAGGACTCCTCAAACACCAAATTCCTGAAGCATCAAGTCCCTTATCTGAAAATATATAGTATACAGAACCCAGAGAACCCACATACATCTTTTTCTTTTTCTTTTTTTTTTATTTTGTGAATTTCACATGATGCACCCTGTTCCCCTTCATCTCCCACCTCCCCTCAGACCTGCCCTCCACCCATAAACCCAACATAAAAAATTCTCATTGTGGAAACTGTAGTGCATCTCAGTGCTTGCAAATGTCCATTATAATGATTCCTTGGTCTGGTACAAGGCTTCTGGCTTCTGTTACTTTGTCACTATTGAAACCTCACTGGAACTCCTCTCAGATATACTGCTGTTGTCCTGTGTCATGGAGATCCTGTACTTTTGGGTCTATAGAACTGGCTTCTTCATGTACTCCAGAAGTTCATCCATGGGGTATATGTTAGGGTGGGCCAACTCAAAATCCTGGTTCTGGTCCTGTAATCCCCAATCCAGGGCCAGTTCTACTGTGCTACTCAGATAAGGTGCAGGGCTTGCTCTCCTGAGTACTGCCTGTAAGGGGTTGGACCAGCTCTCCTGCTCTCATAACCCTATCAGGGCCAACTCTGCTGCCTGCTCCCTGTGACGAGGACATCAGAGAGTAGAGGGGATCTCTCTCACCAACACCACCACAAAGCAGACAAAAGGCAGGGCTGATTCTCCAATATGTACACCCTCAGGGTAGCTTATCCACAACCTCCACATCAAGGGCCAGACAGAGTTCTTGTTGTCTCCAGCTTGCTTCCTGTCCTGGGAGCCCATCTGGTGCTTACCTGATGCAGGACTGGTGATCATCACAGGCTATCTCCCTGTCCAGGCCCCATGGCATCGAACTGGTGTTGGTCTCCAGCTTGCTTTTTTCCAGGAATATTAGGCCACTGTTCATTCAACTGTTCATAAGTCAGAACACTGAATGACAGAATGTCAGAATGTAGACATAGCCTCTCTCCTCTCTCCCACATGTTGGTTTATTATATTGGGAAGAAAGCATCTTTCCTTGAGTATCCTACTATTACTTCCTAAATGACTCAATATAATAACTATTTACATGGTATCTGTAATATATTATATACTGTAAGTGAACAGACTTAAAAACTGTGTCAAAATCAGTGGTCTTGAATACAAATAGAGATGAGCCATGATTTAGATTATGTTAGGCATGATTTAAAAGATGTATGTGAGGACATGGTACTCAGGGCCAGGCAGATTTCTGTGAGTTCAAGGCCAGCCTGGTCTACAGAGTGAGTTCCAGAACAGCCAGAAGTATACAGAGAAACCCTGTCTTTACAAACCAAAAAAAAAAAAAGAAAGATTAAAAAAAAATAAACCAATATTTTCTAACTTTATTTGGTTGACTTGTAGATAAAAACAAAACAAAAACAACAAACAAACAAACCACAGTGGATACGGAGGGCCAAGTTCCTAGCTCTGTTTTATGTAACCTTCAATGCTAAAGAGTCTTCCAGTACTTAGAAGTGGCTTTTGTAACAGAAATGAGGTTAATTCATAAGGAAATTTGGCTTGCTGACCATGAGATATCAACACCTGTGTGTCATCCCTATTTGTACTTGAGGACACTTGTTTTGCCCAGTCAGAAGACACCAGTCCTCAGTATGAACATGGCTCCTCTGCTCCATCAGCCTGGGCTCTCAGTATTCTGAGATGAGATGGGCCAGCCTCTCCTTGCACAAGAATTATGCAAGTTGCCTAGGGTCTTTTTGGCCATGTTCAACTTTTTAATTAAAAACAATTCTTTAGTTTGAACAATTAATAAAATTCTGAAAAAGTGTCACCAGCATCATAATGTAGCCACAGATGTATCCTAGGGCAGATGAGATGCAAGTAGGATGGAACCACTAACCATATTTCCTGATTAAAAAATGAATAAAAAGAGGATATTGCTAGGAAACTAATTAGTGAATGAAATTCTAGAACTATGAAACATTTGGCATAAAATCATGATGAAAACCAAAGAGTTTTGATTTATCACACAACCTGAAAGAAGCCCTTTCTGCCAGGAAGCAATAGGTCTCTGCCTTTTTCCAGAAATGGCATCATCACAGAGTTGCTAAAGAAAAAGGCCCTCTTTTCTTGACTGTCGTCAAACAATTTGAGTTACAGTTTTTATTGAAACCACACATACTTCAAAAGACAATAAGCTATCATTTACTGAGAGTGTGTATCACCCAAGCCAGAGTTGTACTTAACCCTTCCCCCACATGCCTTTGAATCTTACTGAGAAGAAAATGATTACAGTGGGCTTGCCAACTTGTTTGTGCTTTAACTTAGAGTTTTCTCTTCTATGATTACTTCCAAAGTTCATATTCTTTCCATAACTTGTGAAACAAGTCTTTAAAAGCAGGGCCATAAGGCAGATGTGGTGGTCATGCACAACTTGGTCCAGGCAGGCCAAGGCAGAAGGATTCTGAGTTTGAGGCCAATATGAGACATATAGTGAGACTCTTTCACACACACACACATACACACAAAGACAGGCAGAGAAAGAGAGAGAGAGAACTCAATGTTACAGCACTTGCCTGGTAGCATATATAAAGGCATAGGTTCATTCCCCAACTCTACACAAACAAAAGTAGCTCCACATTGTCTTCTAACTTGTTACCATTTCTTGGTTAAGTCAGATTTCTATTAGGATAGCAAATACCTGAAACAGTTATCTTATAAGGGGAAAAAGTTTGTTTGTATTCACAGTTTTTATAGGCTGCAATTCATGACCAATTAATCCAATTGGGTTGGTACTGTGTTGACACAGTGGGTTGACTTGGTGGGAGGAAGTAGCAAAGGATGCCTGTTAACTTCAAGACTGGAAGTGAAAGAGAAAGACGAAGAGACTGATATCCCACAATCCCCCACAAGAGTATGTATTCAGTAACTTAAGACGTTCCATGAGACTACCACTTTTTAGAGTTTCCAGTACCTCCAAATAGCACTCTATATTAAAAATCTTTGTGGGTACATAGGTTTCTTGGAGACTTTCTAAATCCGAACCATGTCAGAATGCAAGGAGTTTAGTAATTATTGGTGACTATTCTAGTCTGCATAGACAAACATACTTTGCACAAATGCTTCCTCTATCCTACATGAACTACGTATGTATCTATAGGGAGTTGGAGACATGCTATGACTTTTGTTCAGCTTTACTGACATGAGAAGCAGTTGTAAGAGACCTTACACATCATTCATTCATCAACCCATGCCTACCACTAGTCTCCAAAGCTTTGGGGAGTATGATGTCTGTGTAGTTCACACTTCAAGGGCAGATATCCAGCCTTCAACCCAGAAGAACATATGCCTTCAAAACTTGGTATATTAACACACCTCCCACACTACCCCTATCCCATGCCACAATTCTGCGAAAGCCCTGATGTCACTTATGCTATATAGGGGCTCAGACATAGAGCTGACAGTGAGCCCTTATCAGTTGTTCACTTACCTAGAATGTGCTAGGGTCTGGTGAGTCTCTTCATTCTCACACTACACCAGGTGGGGTAACTGAACATGGGGAAATGAATCCCCCTGATGGCAGGCTCCTTTGCTGTCCATCTGTTGATTGGCGATCTCTATGGCCTGAACCTGAATGCAGCCTCTCTGTAAAACTGTTTGGCTTCCTCATGACATGGCTTATTCTAAGACTCTGTATCAGTGTCCCAAAGAGGCTTCCTGATATTGACTAATCCTACCTCAGGGCTTCCACAGTTTCATTGCAGGCTCAAAGGGTGACACATCAAAGGGTGCTCCTGGTGCACAACCCAGGAGCTGGGGAGAGGGTGGTGTAGTTGGCTCTCAAAGTACCAACTGACATCACTGCTACTGCTCAGCGGTGCTCCCTCCAGCCCCTCTGCAGGGAGCTAGCACTGCTCATTAACTATGTTGCTAAAGACATAAGTGGGAAGGCGACAGGCACATTAACCAGGCTAGAGAGGAAGGAGTGCTAATGGCTTCTAATATCTTGAGCAACTTGATTCTCATGCTCAGGGTGTGTCTATGTGTTGAGTAGCTGGGAAGGTCTCCCTGCTGTAGTCATTACCTAGCCTAGAGGCAGGCAGCCCTCTTGTAATAGGTGTAAGCTCCTGACTGACACACCTTCAGAAGGTTACATTGTTTGACTCTCCACTAAGTCTTTGAATGCAATGTCACTTGCAATTAAGGCCAATTAGTGTGATTTTTGTTTCCTCTGTTCGTGTAATTGAAAAGAAGATGATACTATGGCCTTAAATGTGGACACAGATCAAGGGTTATTTTGTCATGTGCTTTATCATGAAATCAATAAATTATGTGCCATGCATTGTCATATGATTCTAATCTCGGAGGCCACTCTGAGTATTCTCATAGCAGCATGCATGGTGTGCAAATTTAAGGCTGAGGCAGGGGAGCTTGGCTCTTGCTCAAGATCCCAGGATGTAACCTGTCTTTATAGGGGTATTTAACATGGTATCTGTTCAATGAATTGGCTGAAGAATGGAAAGAGCAGCCCAAGAAGGAGGATGTAGAACTCCCGTTAGGAAAAAAAAAACAAAAACAACAACAACAAAAAACTCCAGATTGCAAACATCACTAAAACCATCTGGCCAGCATGGCGCTCATCCCTGAGGATCTATTTAAAGGGTTCTCTCTTCATATTACCCCACCCAAGACAAGGGCTCAGGATAGGCTTTGATGTCACCTATGCTTTGGAGGGTACCTGAGATGGTTTTGTAAATAAGCTTTGATCACACGGTTATGTAAACAAATGTCAGCCATGGCTGGGCTAGTGCTGTGCAAGCACAAGCGTGTGTATGAGCCATTGGGATAGCTTTGGGCAGGCAAACTTCCTTTTTCCCTTAAAGAACTCCATCTAGAACATTTTCCTAGAGTTAGACCTGGATGTGGCAGAACTTCTTAGAAAGTGCCATCTGTTTCTTTCTCCACAAAACTGAAGGCTACAGGTGTAAGATGAGCAGCTCCCTCAACAACATCAGAATGGAAGTGGCCAGCTAAATACTGAAATAATGAATCCCCCTCCCAAGCTTGCCTGTGGCCTTGATACATTTGATTAATAACCTCTCAGTTCTGGTTTATAATCACTATATTTCCCCATTGTGGGCATTGCTTTCATGTCTGTCATGGAAATTTCCACAATCTTAGAACTAAGGGATCCCCCCTGCAGGATTTCAGCCCTATCAGGTAGAACAGATGTTCACTGCTTGTGGGTCAAAACCATGTGCTGCCACCTGCATCAGTTTCTTATGACATGGACAAATTTCCAGATCAGTGTGAGAAAAACCACTCATTTATTTCTTTCAATGTCTGTCAATGACAATTGGTCCTCTGCTTGGGGCCCCAGAAAGGTGAAGGCTGTCCGCAGGGAAAAGTGTGTATCCAGGCCTGTTCAGTCTTCAGATAACATATCGTCATTCTCACTGCTCTAGGATGGAGGTCTGAGTTAGTCTAAGGGTTCTCTCTTGGCGTCTTATAAGCCACATCAAGACTCTAACCACATGGCCTTCTACTGATGGAAGGCCTGCCTTTGGTTGAAGTACTTCAATTTATACATTTATACATCCCTGACTTCTCTAGGTGTGGCCTGATGTAAGACTGAAAGGCCTCTCTGGGTGGGATAGGGCTGCTGGACTGTCTCCCCTTCTCAGAGTCAATGCCGCAAGCGTTCAACTGCCTCTGAACAATTCTTACCAGCATGACCTCTATCTGTTTCCTTCGGTGGCTTAGAGAAAAACACAAGGTAGATGGTTGAGACCATCTCAGAATTCTGCTTCCATGGTACACAAAATTCATCCAACATAGTTTATTAAAGGTATTGAGAAGAGTCAAATAACATCAGAAACAAGTTAATTGCTAGGTCCATCTTTCCATCCTCAAGCTGGCTTCCTTAAAACAAGTGGATCCCAACATTCAAATAGTAATTCTTAATCCTGAAGATTGTAGCCAGCATACTTTGGGGTGGGCATATACCTTCTACCAAGTTTCTCTTTGGATGATTCTAGTAGCACCACAGGGTGATTTCTTCTGGAGTCATCATATGAACTGATTAGAATTAGTCTTCACAGCTGGAGAATTTGCCATAGGTGGGCAAAAACGGCAGCACCACCATGGAGGTTCATCTGGGAGACTCCTGATCCTCACAGGAGGGCGCTCCCAGCTCATGACTTTCTGGATTAAGGATTTCCAGTATCAAGGATACTTCTTCATAAAATGAGGGTTCCAGCAGGAAAAAGATGAAAATCACTGCTTTACCCAAAGGAAGAGGCATCAGATGATTCTTATATCTCATTAATAAGTAGCAGCTATTTGTAGAGATGGCAGCGTGTTTCATTTCTTTTTTTTAATAATTTATTTTTTATTTCTTCAAGTTACATCTCAATCACAATCCCCTCCCTACTC
>CAJQZJ010032307.1:4648408-4693911 GCA_907164525.1 Lophiomys imhausi
TGAGATCTCAAAATATATACACTACAGGTTTGTTTAGCTCCAAAATACCAAAATAATTTCTTCTTTAATACGGATTGAAAGGTAATACTTTATATATTATCAAAAAACCAAATTTGCTCCAGGAATAATATTACCTGACCCCCGCCCCCCCCAAAAAGGTAATTGTCCCAGAGTTAGCATTAGGGCAGGGCTCTGTTCTTATCTTTCCAGGAGATTTAAAGCATCTTTTCAAGGAATCCAGGGACAACTGGACAAGGGAAACCTCAGCAGAAAACAGATCAGACACCAAAGAAGAGGAGTGGCCCAGTTGATCAAGCCTTGCAGACTTCTTCAATAGCAGTTTCCTCAAAAGTCTACAACCACAACAACTCAAAATCGCTAAGATCGTTCAGCTCCACAGACTACTCCAGCCAGAACTTCAGTAAAGCTCTGAAGATCAGCTTCTGTCTATGAACTTCTTAGGACATCTAAATAGCTGAGCACAAAAGGACTGAACATCAAATGATTCTATTAACATTTTTAACCACTTTTCCATTCTTATTTGGGCCCCAAACAGGTTTACTGCATCCCAAATCAGCAGGAAGTCATTTTAAGAGAACAACGTCCCATCCCCAGAAGGTGGGGAGGGTGTCCCCCCCCCCTTTGGTTATTTGATAGATAATAGAAAATTTTGTTATTTAGGGGAAAAGACTACAAGCTGTTATATGGTCTTGTTAAATGGGTTTTGGAAGTTAGACCCAGGGAGTTCTCTCTTTTTCTTTTCTGTATCCTTCTTTCTCTCCTATATAGGAGTGAACAGACTTGAGAAAAATGGGACATAGACATAGTATAGGAAAGATCAAGAAAAAAGGGACAGATTATTGAATATGGCCTTATACCTTTGTATACTGATACAAAATTAATATTATATTTGGCTAAATTGGTATTGATCATTGCATATTAATGCAAAATTAAGATTGTATAGGGCTACATCGGTACTGATCTTTGTATATTGATACAAAATTAAGATTATATTTGGCCACAATGGTATTGACCCTTGTATGTTGATGTAAAATTAAGATTGTATTGGGCTACATCGGTATTGATCTTTTTATATTGATACAAAATTAAGGGTAACGCTTCTTAAAGGTATTGTTCATAGTAATACTTCAAAATGAAATGTCAAGTTTTTACCTCTCGCTATAGATACCCAAAGGATAACATTGAACTTCTAGTCTTCCTGTATTTACCTCCCTAGTGCTGACTTTATAGGCATGTACCATCATTCCAAGTTTTATGCAATGCCAGAGATAGAATCCAGGGTTTGTGCATGCTAAGCAAGCATTCTGTTAACTGAGCCACATCCCTGGCCCCTAAGATTATTCTTTTTTAAAAAATACTTTTAAAAAATATTTATTTATTACTTCAGGTTACATCTCCATCACAGTGCCCTCTTTCCACTCCTCCCAGTCCCACCCTCCCACCCTCTACCCCCTATCCCTTCCATCCCACTCCTCTGGAGAGGAGTTTCCCTACATAACAGTCCCCTGCCCCAGTTCAGTAGTAATATGAGGGTCACGAGCCTCCTCATACACTGGGAGCCTACAAGGCAGCACCACTAGGGCAAAGTGTCTCACAGACAGGAAACAAATGTTCCTGTTCCCTTTCGTGCATTAGCTGTAGTATAGTTATCCTGTACTATATGGCTAAAATTCAATTATAAGTGAATAGATGCCATGTGCATCCTTCTGAGTCTGGGTTAGCTCACTCAGGATGAGCTTCTCTAGTTCCATCCATTTGGCTGCAAATTGCATGATTTCATTTTTTTCTGATGGCTGAGTAGTATTCCATTGTGTAGATGTACCACAGCTTTTTTTTAATCCATTCCTCGGTTGAGGGACATCTGGGTTGTTTCCAATTTCTAGCTATTACAAATAAGGCTGCTATGAACATAGATAAGGAAACTTCCTTGTGATTTGCTGAGGAATCATTAGGATGTATACCCAGAAGTGGTATGGCTCGGTCTTTAGGTAGCGCTTTTCCAAGTTTCCTAAGACATCACCAGACTGATTTCCATAGCGGTTGTACAAGCTTGCACTCCCACCAGCAATGGAGGAGTTTTCCCCATTCTCCACAACCTCATCAGCATGTGCTGTCATTTGAGCTTTTGGTCTTAGCCATTTTGACAAATGTGAGATGGAATCTCAGAGTGGTCTTGAGTTTCATTTCTCTGATGATTAAGGATACTGAGCATTTCTTCAAATGTCTCTCAGCCATTAAGGATTCTTCCTTTGTGAATCTCTGTTTAGCTCTGTTCCCCATTTTTTTTTTATTGGATTATTTGGTTTCTTGGCATTTAATTTTTAGAGTTCTTTGCACATTTTGGATATAGCCCTCTGTCAGATGTGGAGTTGGTGAAGACTTTTTCCCAATCTGTAGGCTGCTGTTTTGTTCAAATGACAGTGTCTTTTGCCTTACAGAAGCTTTTCCGTTTAATGAGGTCCCATTTATTGATTGTTGGTCTTAGGCCCTGGGCTGTTGGTGTTCTGTTCAGGAAGTAGTCACCTGTGCTGATGAGCTCCAGGGTTTTCACACATTCTCTTCTAATAGATATAGTGTGTCTGGCCTTATGTTAAGGTCTTTGATCCACTTGGACTTAAATTTTGTACAAGGTGATAAGTATTGGTCTAATTTCATTCTTTTACATGTGGACATCCAGTTGGACCAGCACCATTTGTTGAAGATGCTGTCCTTTTTCCATTGTACAGTTTTGGATTATTTGTCAAAAATTAAGAGACCATAGGTGTGTGGGTTCATTTCTGGATCTTCAATTTAATTCCATTGATCCACTGGTCTGTTTCTATACTAGTCCCATGCTGGTTTTTTATTACTATTGCTCTGTAGTACAGCTTAAAATCTGGGATGGTGATGCCTCCAGATGTTTTTATCCTGTACAGGATTGATTTAGCTATTCTGTTTTTTTTTTTATTCCATTTGAAGTTGAGAATTGATTTTTCCAGGTTGATAAAGAAGGGTGGTATTTTGATAGGACTTGTGTTGAATCTGTATATTGCTTTTGGCCAGATGGCAATTTTTATTATGTTGATCCTACCTATCCATGAGCATGGGAGATCTTCCCATCTTCTGATGTCCTCTTCAATTTCTTTCTTCAAGGACTTGAAGTTCTTGTCATACAGGTCTTTTACTTGTTTTGTTAGAGTTACCCCCAGGTATTTTATATTGTTTGTGGGTATTGTGAAGGGTGTTGTTTCCCTAATTTCTTTCTCATCCCATTTATTTTTTGTATAAAGAAGGGCTTCTGATTTTTTTCTTTGAATTAATTTTGTATCCAGCCACCTTGCTGAAGGTGTTTATCAGCTGTAAGGGTTCTCTTGTGGAATTTTTGGGGTCGCTTATGTATACTATCATATCATCTGCAAATAGGGATAATTTGACTTTTTCGTGTCCAATTTGTATCCCCTTGATCTCCTTTAGCTGTCTATTGCTCTAGCAAGAACTTCAAGTACTATATTGAAGAGATATGGTGAAAGGGGACATCCTTTCCTTGTTCCTGAGTTTAGAGGAAATGCGTCAAGTTTCTCTCCATTTAATTTGATGTTGGCTACTGGCTTGCTGTATATCACCCTTATTATTTCTAGGTATGGTCCTTGTATGCCTGTTCTCTCCAGAAGTTTTAGCATGAAGGAGTGTTAGATTTTGTCAAATGCTTTTTCAGCATCTAGCAAGATGATCATGTGTGGTTTTTTTTCCCTTTCAGCTTGTTTATATGGTGAATTACGTTGATGGATTTTCATATGTTGAACCATCCTTGCATTCCTGGGATGAAGCCTACTTGATCATGGTGTATGATAATTTTGATGTGCTCTTGGATTTGGTTTGCCAGTATTTTATTAAGTATTTTTGCATCTATGTTCATGAGGGAAATTGGTCTAAAGTTCTCTTTCTTCGTTGGGTCTTTGTGTGGCTTAGGAATCAAGGTGACTGTGGCCTCATAGAATGAGTTTGGCAGTGTTCCTTCTGATTCTATTTTGTGAAAGAGCTTGAAAAGTATTGGTATTAGCTCTTCTTTGAAGGTCTGGTAGAATTCTGTGCTGAAACCATCTGGCCCTAGGCTTTTTTTGGTTGGGAGATTTTTAATGACTGTTTCTATTTCCTTAGGGGTTATAGGACTGTTTAATCTGTTAACCTGATCTTGATTTAACTTTGGTAGGTGGAATCTATCAAGAAAATTGTCCATTTCGATTAGATTTTCAAATTTGGTGGAGTACAGATTTTTTAAAAGTAGGATCTAAAGATTCTTTGGATTTCCTCAATGTCTGTAATTTCTCCCTTTTTATTTCGAATTTTGTTGATTTGGGTTTTTCCCTCTGCTTTTTAGTTAATTTGGCTAAGGGTTTGTCTATTTTGTTGATTTTCTTTAAGAACCAACTCTTGGTTTCATTGATTCTTTGTATTGTTCTTTTTGTTTCTAAGTTGTTGATTTCAGCCCTAAGTTTGATGATTTCCTAAATTCTGCTCCTCTTGGGATTGTTTGCCTTTTTTTTTTTTCCAGTTCTTCCAGTTTAGCTGTTAATTTGCTAATATGAGCTGTCACAATTTTCTTTTTGAAGGCACTTAGTGCTATGAACTTTCCTGGTAGCACTGCTTTTATTATGTCCCATAGGTTTGGGTATGTTGTGCCTTCATTTTCGTTGGATTTTAAGAAGTCTTTGATTTCCTTCTTTATTTCTTCTGTGACCCAGTAGTCATCCAGTAAAGAGTTGTTTCTAGGGGTATTTTTGCTTCGTAAGGAAAAATCACCAGAGACTGAACAGAATCTCCACTACCTTAACTCTTTAGCTGGGATTGACAATGCTCTTGATACCTCAAACTCATATCCTGGTATGATGGTGCTGTGCAATTATTTTGTCAATTTGACACAATAGGACACTCAGTTGAAACACTGCCTCCATAAGAGTGACCTGTAACCAAGTCTCTGGTGCATTTTCTTAATGAATGGTGGATGTGGGAAGTCCCAGCTTAACTGGAGTGGTGCCACCTCTGGGAAGGTGACCCTGGGTTGAGTAAGAAAGCAGGCTGAGCAAACCATGTGGAGCAAGCAAGTAAGCAGCACCTCTTCATGGTTCTACTATATGTCCTGCCTCCAGGCCCCTACTCTGAATTCCTGTGCTAGTCTCCCTCAGTGATAGACTGTGATGTGGAACCTCCTCAATTTGGTTTTGGTCATGATCTTTATCACAGCAATGAAAAGGAAATTGTAATGGTACCTTTACACAGTAGGCACTTAGTGTCATTCTGAGTCCTTGTGACCTCCAAGAAATAAGAGCCTTAGGCCACCAGCTCCAACCACAGCCTGAAAGAGAAAAACTTCACTACTCAGAGTCCTGGTCTCAGATCAGCAGCCGTCATCTGATCATCTCTCATCTCCCATCATTTCCTGGGTTTTCTCCTTAGATCTCTGACAGGCATGGGGCTCAGAGGGCCCTCTCTACTTTGCTATGTACAATCACTGCTATTAACCCTTTATGCTCTGCTGTGCAGGGAAAACAAGACATAAGAAAACCAGGGATTGCTAAAAGAAGGGAACCAGAAAACATGAAAGCAAATATTAACTGCCCTTGGAGGATTCACACCAGATTGTCAAGTTTATGGTTTCACCTGCAATGAGAAATAAATACCCATAGAGAATTCACCTAAGATGTTCTAAAATGACTAAACCACAGGAATGACTGTTGCTGATTGTCAGTACATTCTTTTTCCTATGGATTATTAATCACTGCAACTCTCTAAAGGTATAACTTTGTCAATTGTGTTGACTATCTTTACATTTTTTATTTCATTCTGTTTGTAAGTTTTCACAAGAATGCACATTAAAACAAGAAGCAAATCTCTTATTTTAATATGAGTGGCCTCCTCAGAGGTCAGCTATTCCTGTCTTAGACATTGAGTTCAAAACCAGGTTTTGGAGGAATTCTTCCAGGTCAAGACAGCGTGAGACTAGCCAACATCCAGGTGTTCCCTTTCTTCCATGTCATGATCCCCATCTGGTCCCAGGACTGCCCCTACATTGCTCTTTCCTACAAACAATTTGTGTTAAGTTCCAGCTAAGTCTTCCATCTGGTCCAACTACCAGCACTTCCCATTTGTATTAGTCTATTCCTTTATGTCAATAACATAATTCCATGCTTATATAAGTTATATGAGTTATAAGGCAAAGAGACATACTGAAAGTTCCACCCCCAAGGTCAGGGTCAAGATCTGGTGATGACTTTCAAGGTGCTGAGGTGGCATAGGATGTCAGATGGCAAGACAAGGGAGTGTTACCCAGGTAATCTAAGACCTGGATTTAAAATATGCCTGCCTACATAGTTAACTCTAAGACCTCCCTTTGTCATACCCATCAATACAAAACTATTTTTGTAGACTTTGACAAGGACCAATCAACTGGTCATTTTTAAAGAACTGCTTTAATAACATAGTCATGTAACTAATTCTGCTGGGAACTGGTCTGCCTACCTGTCTTTTTTCCAGGAGATTGTAAGGAGTTAGGAGTCATCAGTATCTAGATAACTAATTTTTTTCTTGCGATTGGAACAGGTAGTTGTTCAAGACTGATTTCTCTTACAACCCTCTGCCTTCTTCCCTCTCTCTTTCATTCTTGGTGTTGGGAATTGACCCAAGTATCTCATGCATGCTAGGCAAATGTTCTACCACTGAGCTAAAGCCCTACTTGATATGTCTCACTATGTGATGATTCAGCATGAACGGCCTTATCAAACGCCATTATCAACAAGCTTCCTGGTCTCTCCAGAACTAGGAGTCGAAAATGTCTTTATAAATCTCCCAGTATTATATTCTTTGCTATAGCAACAGAAAGCAAACTAAGACAAGATTTTTGTTTTTTTTTGTTGTTGTTTGTGATGCTTTAAATCAGAATTACATAGACATAAATATGAGAAGAAGGGGCATGAGGCTATATCCTTCCCATGAGAAGTCCAGATAATTAATGTTAGGAATTGGCATCTCTGAGCACCTTCTGCTGTTGCAAAGCCTCTTATGGTAAAAGTAAGCATAGATCACTTTTCTAGAATGTACTTAAACATTCCTGTAACAGAGACTGTTTGTGGAGTTGGCAAGACAGCTGATCAGGTAAAGGCAATTTCTTGTCAATACCAACAACCTGTGTTTGACCCCTGTCATCCACATGGTCTAAGGGGAGAACATATTCCTGCAAGCTACCTTCTAATCTATGCCACATGTAGGTGTGAACACAGATAAAATAAATAAATCTTTAAATAAGCAAGAGAGTAGCATGCAGTCAGTCTTTATATGAGCCATTTTACAGTTCACTATACTACCATGCAGGGCTCTCCCAGAGCTTTCCAAGCCATTCTTCTGTGGCTTGGCTCTCCCTACACTCACAGAATCTCTGGTTCTGCTGGAATACATGCAGACAGGATCCAAATGAACATGAGCTCCCCTGTCTGGATCTCACCCTCATGAGGGATAAACATCCCAGGTTCTATCTGTGTCCCTACCTCCTGCTATAACACACAATTGTGTTTCCAAGATAAAGTACCTCTCTCCTCTGTCTCCAGTGTTACAGAGTTCTTTTCAACCTGACTTCTATTAAGCTTTTTCTCAACATGGGACCAATTTCTAGCTTTTCAAGGACATTTTGAATCCTGCCAAGTTTGTAGCAGTCAGTAACACATTTCCATTCTTTCCTGCCCCAAATTCATGACAGTAACTAACTAAATATGATACTTTTGCCTCATGGTGTTGTTGATTAAAAAGAAAAGATGTCCTAGATAGAATAAGAATTGGGTTGTGTCATATACAATTTCATATCCACATGAATACTCACAATCACATGTTTACACATGCACACTAGTACTTACACAGATATACATTCACACACATCCTGATTGCACATACCTGCTTACCCTCTCATACACAGTGTCACACACAAATACACACACACACACACACACACACGCAGATATGCACACCCCTCTCATACACAATAATATACACACTCACTGAACTTACATACAATCACTCTCTCTAGGAATTTGCATACTCTCTAGGAATTTCACACACACACACACACACACACACACACACGCACACACACACACGCACACACACACACCTTGCTTTTATATACTCTTTGTGTTCTGTATCAGAGGTTCCTCACCAGGTCTGGATCCTGGGTTTCCTCATCTACCTCTGCTTTGCCAGTAATCCTCCCTCCCTCCTGACTCATCTTGAAAGAGCCCAATTCCTAACCCACTTCTCCAGAGAAGAGCAGGTAGAGTAATTGCTTTTATGTAGGGCAGCCTCTGCCTGCTCTTGGGAAGTGCCCTCATTTCCTTCAGGATAGAGGATACATTTACCCTCCAGCCCCCTCCCCCCACCTGCCCTGACACCAACAGCACAACTCCCTTCTGTCCAGGCCTACAGTGTTTAGCCCTGCAATGCTGTCAGAACTGCTCTAGCAATATGGGGAAAAAAGACCGTTGAGAAATCCCCTCATATCACTTGTGCCCCTTAAGGGACCCCTTCTCACATTGTATCCTCCCACCAGAATGCTTTCTTGGTTCCTTATGGATGAGCATGTCTAGTTCTTCCTTCCCTTACTGGATCACCACCCTCTCACTCCTGGTCTTCTTGGTAGCTACAGGAATGTTCTCCTAGTTGCTTCCCCTGTTCCCTAAGCATCAGCCCATCCCTTGCAGTGGCCTTGTTAGATAGGTCAGGTCTGGAACCTGTTATGTCGAGAGCTCACTCTAGTCAAGGCCTCAACCAAGGCTACTTAGTGCTCATAGTATCACCCAAGTCCTTGCCATGCAGCTCTAGACAGATGTCCAGAGCCATATGAGCCACCCAGTGCAGCTGGCTGCACTGACTTCCCCGTTTTCTGTGCTTCAAAAAAAAAAAAAAAAATCCCAATTTTCAATAGTTACAGGACCTCTTCCCACACCTTCTGTTATGTGTTTTTTTTCTCTAAGGGACCAGTTCATCTCAAATAGGGCCCTGATGGTAGGCCAAAGAAATGATTCCAATCAACTCAGCCTTAGAGAACCAGTGAGCATACCGAGGTCACTTTCAGGAGTAGGAGAGTCAAGGGCACGTGAATTCCTAAAAAGCCCACCCAAACAACAAAGCCTGCATCCCTGGAGCTCCCTACATGACTTGCAAACAGCTTCTCCCAGTGTCCCCATCTCCCCAGAAATTGTTACTGGCAATAAAGCAATGAGAAGTGCCTTCCCAATCTTTTCAGCTTAAGGGGACTGCTGAGTTGTAAGTTTTATTCATTTCCTAAGTCTTAACATGCCTCCCATCAGTGGAGAGGAAACAGCTACAGGACCCCTTCCCTCCATCCCGAAGAAGCATGGCTGTTCCTTGGAATTCAGAACGAGATCATCTCCTCTGACCATCACTGTAGCAGACTCATTCTGCGTGTCACCTCACCTTCATCCTTTGCCCGATGTGTGTCTTAATCTTACAGCTGCTCCTTCTTCCCCATGGAAGTCTTTGAGTAACAGGAACCTAGTCACTCCTACATGTAATTCATTTCCATAATTCAGAAGTGCCTGGCACATACAAGGCAGACGATAAATACTTGTTAAAAATGAGTGGACAACTGAGTGACAAATGCCAACCTTTTCTACCAGGTCTCTTGACCTTGGAAGCACATCAGCATTGCATATAAGTGTCAAAAAATATGAACATCAAGGTTCTATACCCAGAATTTCTTATTTAATTGTTCTGGGAAAGGTCGACATGTTAGTGTTTGCTAAAAGCTCTACTTTGAATTAAATGTACACTTAAAGTTAAGTCAGTTCAAGTAAGGTCTGAAGGCATGATTTTATAATCCTAGCTACTAAGGAGACTGAGGCAGGAGGATTTTGAGTTTAGTACCTGCCTTGACTACGCAACAGGTTCAAGACCAACCTAGTAATCTTAAGAAGACCCTTTCTCAAAATGAAAGCTTCTTAAAGACAAACAAACTAGAATTGTAGTTCAGCAATAATGAATTTTCCTAACATTCATGAGTCTCTGGGCTCAGTATCTAGCAAAAAGAAACAGAGGGGGCAGGGAGGAAGAAGAAGAAAGGAGAGAAAGGCACCTTTAATGCAAGTCCCCGCCTTCATGTGGATCCTGATGACTCCCAGCTTCTCACGGTCCCCCAGAAAAGGACAGGCAGGAAGGCCGTCTGCCTGTGGAATTAGCTCAGTAACCATAGTAGAAAGAAGTTCTGACAAAGTGAGCAATTGATTGTCACTGCTCAGAGTCGATGCAAAGGGACTTTGAATGGGCAGATTCTTTAGCTGAATCTTAGCTTCTTTCTGGCCAGAGGAATTTTCTTGGGGATTAGGTTGGTTAGTTTGTTTGGTCCTGGTGTCATTTAACACAGGGGAAATCGTGTTGGTCTCATCTCTTGGTGTTGGTTAAAAAACAGGCTTGGCAGAAAGTATGATAGACCCAAAAAGAGGTGCATTCAAAGCCAGATGTGTGATAATTGCTGCACTCTGTAGACTCAGGCAGGAGGATGGCAACTTTGAGGCTAGCCTCAATTGTACCCCAAGAAACTATCTTCAAATAAAACAAAACAAAAGCTATTTCAGAAAAGGTAGGTCATGTCCAGCTGGTCATGAGGAAGGAGATAGAGCAGATTCTATGCAGGCACCTCACTACCAGCCCCACCTGGAAATTAGAATTTGGAAGCTTGCTGGTCCTCAGAATTCACTACTCATTTTTATTTTAATGTGAGATCATTGTGTGTTTAATACTATAACTCTGTCTATTAAGCACAGTTTAATGAATCAACCTAATATTTTTGTGAGGAGTGACACACATTATGAATATGAATTAGTGAATTCAATGACTTACTCTAAATAATGCAGCACAATGATGCTACATCCAATTAGAAATTAAGATTAGGAGACTGATTGCAGACATTCAATAAAAACGCTGATTTTGTTAACTGTGAACATGTAGCAACTTGTTTATATCAGTACTTTGCTGGAGAACTGTAATAGTAGAGGAGAGCCTGAAGAAGCGTATATGAGCAGCATCTTGTACCATGTTCACAATGACCCCCACCCCCTGCCATATCCTACCTCAGAGGCCCATGGGAGGAATATTAGCAATCACCAATTTAAACCTCAGCAAATAGCCAACCACTTCTCTGAATACTTCTGCATTATATTCTTATGATCAAATAAGTAAGGATTCTTATTGTGTGAAGATGTCTTATATAAAAAAAAAATCCAGATGATTACTAAATTAAATTAGAACATTATAAAACACAGTAAGTTCATGTATGCATGGTCTGTTGTGTTTCTACATTGCTGAGGATCAATCCCAGATCTCTGCATATACTGGGTAAGCACTCTGCCACTCAGATGTACCCTCAGCTCAGTATGTGTAGCTTTAAAGGTTTATTTTTTTTTTTTATTCTAGACTAAACGCTTAATAGTAGAGTTGTTACATGGTGACAAAGGATAAAACTTCAGGGGTATGAGGTGGTGAAAATGAGCATCAGCTCCCCTCTTTGACAAGACTAGCGATTGTCTGGCAATCCAGTGACTGGGTCAGACCACTCCCTGGGCTGGGGCCATGCATGACAGTTTTCTTCCTATGACACTCAGCCCTCTCTACTCTTCCTCATTTCTTTGGAATTGAAGCATTCACTCTGGAGGGAGGATCTTCAAAGTTTATGAAAGTGAGCAAAACTCACAAGTCTCAGGAAGTTCTTGAAACTTCCAGGATTCATTATTCCCTCTCCAATGTCCTGTAAGTGCAAGAGTTGCCAAGGAGAGAAGACTCTCTAAGCAGCCTAGGTGTGTATAAGTGTCTCAAGGGACACAGGTCTCATGAGTCATTGCCTATGCTGCAGTGGACTCTTCTGGGTCGCAGCTGCTTTCAAATCATCCATGCTTCTGTAACTCCTTGTCTATAAGACTTGAGTTACCTCAGGAAAGTGACAAGTTCACTAAGCTAGACTTGAGTGAAGTCATGTCTTTGGTCTGTCATTGATGTCCTATCTTGGGTGAACGAATTCTCATCCACGTCTCCCCAAGAAAGCTCATACACCACCAACCCCTTCATCTTTTCCCCACTTCTGGTTGTAATTCCTTGCCATGGAGGCAGCACGTTGATCATCATTCTGTCCTCTACAGCATCTTGGGTTTGCTGCTTGAGTGGTGAGCTGTGCCTCTCATCTGCATCCACGTCTGAAGACAGGATATTTGCTGTGGTCTCTGATCTCACCTTTTTCAGGCATGCTTCACTTTTTGACGTTGCTTCACAATTCACACAGACTGCTTATGTTCCTGCACATAAATAGCTGGCAACTCAGCACTCTCTTGAACATTGTGGTCTGCCTTGGGAGCAAAAACAAAAAGGAGACAGAAAAATACTGTAGGAAATAGCTGTTGTCCTCAGCCCATTGAAATTCTAAAGATTCCCTGGGGATTTATTTTCTAAATGACTTCTAATTTCCCTAAGTGTTTTGTCCTTTCTTTGCTTATGTGCGGCATCCAATAAGCAGGCTCTCGTGCCATAAATTTCTGACATCCTCTCCCTGGAAAAATCCTCTAATTATAAAGCACTGCTTGGCTGCGTGAGCCAGAAGGAAGAACAAATTACTTCACTTTTGTTCACACCTTGGAGTCCAGAGATGGACAACAATGTGTCCACAACAAGCTAAAGCCTTCTCTGCTGGCCACTGACGAAGACAGGTGCTGATGCGTGCTCTCACTCCTCTGCACACCACAGAGATGTCTGTCTCCTTTGGCCTCAGGAATGTTCTGCATCTCTCCAGCTTCCCTTTGCAGGATATCATGGACAGTGTCTCCTGCTGTGGGAGGCTTCCCACCTCCCAGTCCCAGACAGCAAAGAGGAGGTCTGCTTATGTTCTGGATGGTGGTAGAATCCCACTAGGTGCATCCTTTGAGACTATAGATTTGGAGAGAAGAGTAGAAATGGCAGAATGCTACTCATAGCAAAATGCCATGTATTTGGCATGCTGACATCAGGTTCCATAGTAAGCACATGTGTGCAAGATACTGCTCATCCTGCCTATTGAATCATAATAAATAGATTGCTGTCCCAATTTATAGGTTAGGACTAAGTAACATACCCAGGTGTTCTCCCCATCCTTAACCGCTTGTTGGCTTTGGTTCATTTGCTCTCTCTCAATCTCAGGCTATCTCTTCCTTGATTTAGTTCTTGCTCTCTCACTTTCTCTCACTCATTCTCTCTCTCTCAAGCACATAGAGGGAGTTATTAGGTGTCGGAACAGTATGTTTTAATAAGTGTGCATGAGAGAGAGAGAGAATATACACATGTGTGTAGTTGCTGTTGGAGGCTAGAAAAGAGAGTCTGATCTTTAAATTACAAGCAATGGTGAGCCACTTGACATGAGCAAGTTCAGGTCATCTGCAAGAGCAATGTGTATTCTAAGACACTGAACCATCTCTTCAGCCCCAAGAACAGCCTTTTTACTCCACAAGCTCTACATTCTGAGGTAGGAAAGTTCCTTTGTTTGTTTTTCACTTTTTGAGTAAGGATCTCACTATGCAGGCCAGGCTGGCCTGCAACTCACCACTCTCTTGCCTCTATCAGTGACCCCTCCCCAGCACTAGAATTACAAATGTGTGCTCCTATGCTCTAGTCCCTGAAAGGTCCCGTGCATGTCCAATCTGTGCCCATGCTTGGTGGAAAGGTAGCTTCACTGCTGCTCGGCATGATTCAAAACACTCATCTGCTGGAGCAGAATTTATTTTGAGTCAACACATTCACCATCAAGGGACACCCCAGGCATCCTGAATATGCAGCTCTTACTATTTATATCTTCCAGCTATTGACATAACACCTTCCATCACACAAGCACCATGCAGAAGTGCAAGCTCATTGATTCTCCCAAAGCCCTAGGGTGTTAGGAAAAATTTTAAAGTGAGTATCTCCATTTGGCAGATATAAAAGCTGACAAATGGATCAACTTGCCACTTTGCAGACCTGGAGCAAAAACAGCCTTTAGTGTGTGTGTGTGTGTGTGTGTGTGTGTGTGTGTGTGTGTGTGTGTTTCCCTTAATAGTTTTAGCTTCCATTCCTCTCACCAGACCTTTAAGTCATTTCACCCCCATCCCCCTATCCTCCCACCTTCTGCTTTCTGATCTCACTTTTTCTCCCTCCCTCCTTCTCTCCTTTACCTTCTGTAAAATTGAATGGCTCTTTCTCTAAACAGAGTAATAAATGAATACACAGAAGAGGTACGGAAGTTTCACAATGAACCTGAGTGAGTGCACCCACAACCTGATATGATACCATGGTGCACACTCGTTGCCACGTCCCCTGAGCAGAGAAGGAACAGAGTCCAACAGCAGCGTCTACCTGTGTGGTGCCAATGGCCTGTGAGTTCTTCTGTTCACTCTTGTCAAAGGCAATAGATGGAGCCCCTCCAGGTCAAGGAAGTCAGTTTAGGCTGTTCCCCACGCAGGCTGTGGACAGGAGAAAAAACTCGTGATCCAGGACCTCAGTGACACTTTCCACATGCCGGTCACCAGCTCTGGGTCCTAAAGACCAAACGGGCTCTGTGTGCTCTACCCTTACCCTACTCTACTTCTACAGAAGGGGAGTTATAAGGTGAGCAGTTGATCAGCCCCCAGGATTGTTGTTGGCACAAACAGATCTGAGACATGGAAATGGTGTAGTCCAGGGCCAAAGAAAGCTGGAAATGAGCAGATCAACAGCTGGAGAGTAGAGGTCAGAAGGATGAGGGGAAACACTGAGGTGTGATTCAGAGCACAGCTGCTTTTGCTAAATGTGGCCTGTGTATCTCCCAACACCTACACTAGCTAAAGGAAGGAGTCTTATAGGCTCAAATACAAAACAGACAGTCTCTCTGCAGCCCTACACTCATCTATTTGAACAACAGATGTCAACAAAGAAACCTCTTAGATGTAGGACCCAGATGGTGGTCACCTCCAGGATGCTGGTGTGTATGAGACCTCAGAAGTTTTCATAGATACCTTTCATAGAGGTATCTATGAAAACAGTAACAATGTACAATGAGAACAGAGGCTTGTACAGGGCATGATGCTGGCCACAGTTCTATAGACACTCAGGCATTGTTCTTCCCAGTGGTGTGGGATCTCAACTGCTTTTGTAGCAGAGGGTATAGCAGTTTGGAGCAGGAAGTCATATCAGTCTTTGTGCTCCTTGACAGCAAGTGCAGACTGCTCTGCCCTGTCTCATCATGACCACAAAGGGATGCCACCAGAGGCTGCTGTTAAACCGAGAACAGTCAGATTGTTCTTATTTTCTATTTCGGTTTTAGCTTATAAGCTATTTATAGGACAGTGAGAACTCAGGGGCCTGAAGACAGTGGCAGGGTTGAATAAGGCAAAAGCCAATGGTCTTTTCCTCTCCAGCAGGATGCATTGTAGCACTGCTCCTTTTAGCTGCTAATCCACTCAGCTGACGAAATAACCCATGTGGTCATCTTGGAACTTCACTCCTTGACTTGTCCTGACCTTTTTCCATCCATGCCCTCTTGGATGCTCAGCTGAGAAGGCAGGTGCACATAGTCTGGAAAAGCCCATCAGAATACACTGGGAGAGCACAGATCCAGTTGAGAAAGGAAAGCTGACAGAGAGGCTGGGGAGAGGTGCAGCTGATTTGTCATAATACTCATGTTAGCCTAGACACGCCATGTTGTGCTGTGGATTTGAGGCCATGAGACTGTCACTGGTCCCAGCTCACAGCCCCTTCCTGAGGCTCTGTCACTCACAGACACCCTAAGAATAGGAACTGAGGTCAGGAAAACAGGGGGAAGGTATCCCTCTTTGTATCACAAGAATGTGCCTGTCTTGATAAGTGGGGGACAATTTGATACTTGAGACAGTGTTTTCACTGTCATTGATGCAGCAATTGTTATTGATATATGTGGACTGAATGTTTGTGCCTCCCTCCAGTTCATCTGTGGAGGCTCTACCCCCAAGTGTGGTGGTTTTGGGGGGAGGAAGGGTCTTTGGAGACACTTAGAATTAGGTAAGGTCCTGAGGGTGGGGCTCCCCTGGATGCGATGAGTATCCTTACATAGAATGAAAGACAGTGCAGAAGTCTCTTTCCACTCAGCGAGAGCACAAGAGGAAACAGCAATCCAGGAAGCAACACCAGGAACCAAGAGAGTCTCACCTCAGTCTTAGACCTCAGCTTCTGAACTATGAGAAAGAAAGTATTTTAAAATACTTTCTATTTTCTCATGTTAAAAAAACAACAGTTTTGTTTTATTTGTTTATTGGACTTACTGGCATGACAAATTATGTTATTATTATAGATATTGTAAGTTTTAATATACTTATAAAGGGAAGCTGAAAACCAACACACACACACACACATATACACACATACACACTCCTACACACAAATTCTAGGTAATGACAACTTTACAGGAGAATGTCCCTAGACATTAGCAAGGTGCCACATTCAGTACTCATACCTTCTCACATGGAGTGCACACTATCTGGAATGGAATATGCACCCCAGGGTCACTCAGTGTGATTTCCAGTGCTCATCCTTATATATGCCTGACCAGTAGTTCTCCACATTAGTGCACAAACACTATGCATCCATGTGTATTCTTTATGACATAGGAGCTTCCAGACAGTAATGCAATCAGCAAAGGGAACACAGGCATATGTCAGGAAACATTAAAAAAAAATGTATTGCTAGGTGAAATGGTTATTTTAGATGCCAAAGAGTACATTTATATACAGCTAGAGGATACAATATGTAGCCCCAGACTGTATAGTAGAAGTTACTTGTTCAAGTCACTATAGTGAATGTTACAGACAACTGTAACATATTGTCAAGAATTTATGTATCTAAACAAAAACTGTGGGAAAGTAAAAAGGCTACCACATGTGAGCCCACACACACACACATGAACACATGATATACACATAGAAAAGATAGGTTATAGGGGATTTAGAAGCTGGTTATGTGTGTATGGCATATGCCAAGAATGAAACATATTGTGCCTGAGGGGCCTTTAAGGCATTAGAGGATGGTGCAGGTAGAAAGGAAAGCTTCATAGTTGACTTACACCATTGTATATATGTGTGTATATATCAATGCTGTGTGTAGGCTACACTAAAGTTTTAAAATATCTTTTGGTCAATGATAATTAATTTTAGCTAATGTAAGTGTATAAACTTTAAAACAAACAAGCAAACAGACAAAAAACCTTTTTGACTCTGTTGTCCCAAAGCTTGGCTCAGAACACAAACACCTCAGAAAGAGAACTTTTCTACTTCCTGTGAACCCACCACTACAGTGCTTACTTGATCTGTTGTGAGTTGTGTCAGAGACTCCAAGCCAAAGGTGGCTCCACGTATAGACAGATCAGGATGGGCTAAGTCACGGGGAGGGTCACACACAGCTATAGTGTTAAGATGAAATCAAGTTGAGATGTGCCTGTGGCCAAAAGACATTGCCCTGGAGAGTTGCCCTGACTGAGAGTCCAGACAGAACTGGAACTGCAGCCGCATTGCTGGTTTCAGACATTTTGTATGCAAACAAACAAACAAACTGTAGAAAGCATGTCAGTATTTTGAAGCTGTCACTAGAATCCTTTCTGTGGATAACCTTTCTGTTCTGCCTGTGGAAATTCACTCAGGCTTTCCCATTCAGACCTGATTCTGAAATTATTTTAGTGAAGGTTACTAATGGTCTAGAATGAGGACCAACCCTCTTAAACCTGACATGAGACCTCTTCTGATCAGGCCACCACGGCCAACCCAATCTCCTTTTATAAACCCTACATTCTAGTGCTTCATGGTTTTTCTGACTTTAAAAATGACATGACCCTTATGTTAAGGTCTTTGATCCACTTGGACTTAACTTTTGTACAAGGTGATAAGTATGGGTCTAATTTCATTCTTTTGCATGTTGACATTCAGTTAGACTACTATCATTTGTTGAAGATGCTGTCCTTTTCCCATTGTACAGTTTTGGTTTCTTTGTCAAAAATTAAGTGACCATCGGTGTGTGGGTTCATTTCTGGGTCTTCAATTCAATTCCATTGATCCACTGGTCTGTTTCTATACCAGTACCATGCTGTTTTTATTACTATTGCTCTGTAGTACAGCTTGAAATCTGGGATGGTGATACCTCCAGATGTTTTTTTTTTTTACAAGATTGATTTAGCTATTCTGGATTTTTTGTTATTCCATATGAAGTTAAAAATTGTTTTTTTTCCAGGTCCATAGAGAATTATGGTGGTATTTTGATAGGAATTGCATTGAATTTGTATATTGCTTTTGGCAGGATGGTCATTTTTATTATGTTGATCCTACCTATCCATGAGCATGGGAGATCTTCCCATCTTCTGATGTCCTCTTCAATTTCTTTCTTCAAAAACTTTAAGTTCTTGTCATGCAGGTCCTTCACTTGCTTGGTTAGAGTTACCCCCAGGTATTTTATATTGTTTGTGGCTATTGTGAAGGGTGTTGTTTCTACTCAGCCATCAGAAACAATGAAATCATGCAATTTACAGCCAAATGGATGGAACTAGAGAAGCTCATTCTGAGTAAGCTAACCCAGACTCAGAAGGATGCACATGGCATCTATTCACTTATAATCGGATTTTAGCCATATAGTACAGGATAACTATACTACAACCAGTGCACCAAAGGGAACATGAACATAGACTTTGTTACCTTTCAGTGAGACACTTTGCCCTAGTGGTGCTGTCTTGTAGGCCCCCAGGGTATGAGGAGGCTCTTGGCCCTCATATGACTGCTGAACTGGGACAGAGGACTGATATGTAGGGACACTCCACTCCGGAGGAGTGGAATGGAAGGGATAAGGGGTAGAGAGTGGGAGGATGGGACTGGGAGGGCTGGAAAGAGGGCACTGTGATGGAGATGTAACCTGAAGTAATAAAAAACATAAAAAAAAACCGACTTGACCCACATTCTGGTTTGCTTTCAATTCCTGGGATAAACATTGACCAAAGGCAACTTGGAGAGGAAGGGATTTATTTGGTTCACATGTCTATGTGACAGTCTATCACTGAGAGAAGTCAGGGCAGGGATTCAAGGAGAAAGCTGGGGCAGAAGCCTAAGCAGAGAACAAAGAGGAATGCTGCGTGCTGGTTTGCTCTCCATGGCATGCTCAGCTCTTGCTTTTTCACACACCTCACAATAACCTGCCCAGGCACTGCAGTGGCTGAGGCCTTCCATGTCAACCAGTAATTAAGAAAATGCTCCACAGACATGCCCAGGAGCCAATATGATGAAAGCATTTTAATTAAGGCTCCCCCTTCACAAAGGGGCCTAGCTTGTGTCAAGTTGAGGGGAAAAAATCAAAACACTACCAACCGAGCCACTAAAAGCATCACCTCCTTCTGCTCCCCTGTGTGCCCCTACTTCGGACAGAGCTCCCACCATCACTCTACACCCAGTTGTCCTTATCACGCCTCCCTTCCCGCTCCACTGGGACTGCTGCATCTTTCCTTCAGTGGGGTTGCCACACTATAGTCACAGATGTTTCTGCCTGTGGGCAGGGCTGCACCTTCAGAATTGACCTGGTCCTACTCCGCACCTAGAGACCCAATAGATGTCTGCTCTTGTACCAGGAGAAAGTGTGCAGGCCAACACAGCGCAGGCTCTGAGTGTTGCTCATCATGAGGACATCAAAGATTTTTCTGTTTTCCACTACTACCTTTCTTTCTTCCTTCCTTCCTTCCTTCCTTCCTTCCTTCCTTCCTTCCTTCCTTCCTTTCTTTCTTTCTTTCTTTCTTTCTTTCTTTCCTTTCTCTCTCTCTCTCTCTCTCTCTCTCTCTCTCTCTCTTTTTGAGACTAGGTCTCTCACTGAAGTTTTAAATCTCACTGTCTGGGGATGAGCCACACAGCCATAAAACTCCCAGGATCTGCCACCCTCTTCAGTGCTGGGATCACAGGCACATGCGGCCATGTTGGCTTTTTATGTGGGTGCTGAGGATTTGAACTCAGGTCCTCATGCTTTCACTATAAGTGCCCTTTCTCACTGAGCCAGTGAAGAAGGCTCTTCCCAGCCCCAGCTTGTCTTTTCCATTCTTTCTGGATCATTTTGTTTTGCTCTTCTTTCCATGGCTGTGATGGGAGGAGATTCAGCTCCTTTGATAAGGGGATCTTTAGCTGGTGAAACTTTGTTTTTTTTTTGGCAAGTTGTCATTGATCCTAAGGAGCCCTACTAGCCAGAACAATATTTACCCTGTACTCCAAACTGGGGAGGTCCCACTTGGCTAGACATGGTACCTATAGGTGATGTAACCCTCATGAGACTACCTTGCAAGTCATACAGAGGCCATGGAGGCAAGGTATGGTGGTGCTCAGCCAGGCTCTGGAAAGCCTAGGATGCTCTGCATAAGTGGGGAGCAGCAGCAGGGGGATGGGGAGGATGCAGCTCAGTTCAGGCACCTGTCTGAGTTCCTTTGTGTAGGAGTCATTCTTCCCTTAGAAAGCAGGAGACAAACAGAATCACAGAAAGGAGACCGCTTACCCTTCTGTTTTCCTTCAAGCTCCACATCCTCCAAGAGCACAGAAGGTTATTTTTGCAATAGAACTTTCTCCTTTTTTGTGGAGGAAAAAAAGCAAATGCAGCAAGAAATATGTTTTTCTTGAGCCTAAAACGAGTTCTTGGGTCTTTTAGAAATTGCCAGAAAAATCACACTAATAAATAATGACACTTTTAAATGGTTAGTTCTACACAAGCAGTGTTTCCAAAAGTCCTCAGATCTCAGCCACTCACATCAAACCTGCTGCAGTGGCACTGTATGGGCTCCTGTGGGACAAGAAAAACCTGGCCTCATCTCATTTTAGTGAGGAGACAGAGGGCCGTGTCCACTCTGGAGCATGGATTGGGTGGACATCTGTACCTAAATTTTTTTTTTTTTTTTTTTGAGGTTAATGCTTTTGATCCCACGCTTCACATTTTGTCCTCCCAGCCTGTTCTGGTTAGTTTTTATTGCCAACTTGACACAACCAAGAGCCACCTGGGAGGCACATCTCAGTTGAGGAACTATTCACATCAGTCTGGCCTGTGGCCAGGACTGTGGGGAGCTCTTTTGAGTTTTTGGTTGATGTGGGAGGACCCAGCCTACTGTGTACAGGTGGTCCTAGGCTGTGTAAAAAAACAAAACAAAACAAAACAAAACAAAAAACAAAAACCAAAAAAACAAAAACAACAACACCAAAAAAAACAAAACAAAAAGAAACCTGGCCATGAGCTAGAGGGAGCAGGCCTGTGAGTAGGGTTCTCCCATGGTCTCTGTTTCAGTTTCTTCCCCCAGATTCCTGTTTGAGCATCTGCCCTGAATTTCCTCAGTGATGGACCGTGACAAGAAATAAGCCAAGAAACCCTCTCTTCCCTAAGTTGATTATGGTGATGGTATTTATCATAGCAGCCAAAATCAAACCGGAACATGGCCTATCCTGGTAGCAAAGTTTTCCAAAATAACCTCTTTTCTTCTTTCCCTTTCCCCTTTTCTCTTCTCTTTTCTTCTCTTCTTTGCTCTGCTTCTCCTCCTCTCCAAAAGTCCCAGGAACAGTCACAGTTTCCAACTTTCAGATAAACTAAACATTTTTTTTTTAATGTTGATGCTAAGGGTACTGCCTTCTGTCATCACAATTGATATTTTTTATAGAGTAATCAGTTGGACCATGGAAATTATTAACTAGAAATCCAAAGATAAGCCATTCACCAAAGCAGAACTAGGTGAATCAGGTGGATATTTGTGGCACGTGGAGACCTCCCACACAGATGATGTGGGGGTTAGAGTTTCCATTGTGGGCAGGCTAGTTGTTACCTGTGGTAGCCAGAAACATTCAGGAGAATTAGAAGCCTGACTTGCCTGCAGGTCAAGTGACTATCTAGGAACGTGAAGTGAAAAAACAAGCCTGGGAGAGACCAGGATGACTTCAGGAAACATGCAAGACAGATGACAGTGGACAGAGTCACAGGCTCTGATTCATCATTGCACAGGCCTTGAACTTGGCTGTTCCTTACAGTGTTCCTAACTGTTTGGCACATGAAAGACTGTTTGCTGGCAAAATTCCAGAATCTACCTGACTGGATAGAGTAAATCAAACTTCTTCCCTCCATGTTTATCTGATGTACCTCAGGGCTTTTGAGTAGCTTTGAGGCCCAGTGAAATGACAGAAAGCCTGTATAATGGAAGATCAAGTGGACATGGAAGACCTGGGGCAGAATGAAAATTGTGGAGGCCAGTACTAGGGACAGAGAGGCAATGCCTCCCACATGATAGGTAAGGACCCTATACTCTGAGGCACATCCTAAGTCAAGAGCACATGTGATTAGCATATGATGGGAGATAAAGGCAGTCCACACTAACACAAGACAAATATCCTGAATTCTGGTTGCACATTTCTTATGATAGAGAACAGCTGCTTGACATACTCAAGGCTATGTTCATGAAAGTAGTTGTTGGGCTGGGGAGATAGCTCAGTGGTTAAAGCACTTGCTATGCAAGAATAAGGAGCCATATTTGGGTCCCTAGAACTCACAGAAACTCCAGTTATGTGGTGGCACACTTGTAATTCTGATACTCAAAATGCAAAGACAAGAGCTCTGTGGAGCAAGCAGGTTAGCCAGGACTAGTCATAAAGTTAAGATCTTGTATCAGTGAAGACGATGAAGAGTAGTTGAAGAGGATACCCACTGACAACCAGGCATATCAATATGTGTGCCCCTGTACATATAAACATGCCTATATACATATGCACACCATATGTACATGTACATGAAAGAAAAAATGTGGATGTTAACATCTTTTCTACTCTGGGAACAAGGCTGGGGAGATACCCTTCCTCCTCATCCCTTGGTAAGGTGATTCCAAGGGACATTCTCCTTATTTAGGGAAATTCCCACCCAATGGCCCTCACTTCCTGGAACTATTGATCAAATAAATGAACCACCTAAGCTCTGCCACTTAGGAAAATAGACTAAGCTAGGCATCACCTCTCAAACACTGTCATATGTCTGCTTTTCTGAGAGGTGGCAAAGCTTATCTAATTAAAGTGTGTGAACCTGTGAGCTGGACTGAAAGAAACCATCCCAGTAGTGGATGGGACAAGAACATCAAGCTGAATGGTAGGGAAGTCTATGGCTGGGCCTCCAGTCAGGTCTTGAGGGAAGAGAGAGGCCTTTGAAGTGTATCTTTGTCAGTACAACTGAGTCCTGAGCCCAGGAAAACCACAACCTGTATTCTGCATTCTTGCCGATGCTGGATGCATGGACCGGTCCTCACTGTCAATGTCATGATGACTATTCTACAGAAGGAGGGGCTGATGCTTCTACATGAGGAGATTGCTGGGTGATAGATGAGTTGGAGTTCAACTTAGCCCTGCCAGAACTGGGACCCTGTATCTTCTTTCCAACACCAGCATAGATATGCCAGGCTGTCTGTCTCTCATGCTCTATCTACATTTAAAGAGCTAGATCCATGGTTGTATGTGGTGATGAATGACTGTAATTCCAGCACTGGGAAAAATCAGAGGCAGGAGCATCAATACAAGTTCAAGATCAGTTTGAGTTAGTGAGTTCTAGGTGAGCTATGGAAAAATAGTAACAGAGGTAGAGGCAGGGGATTAGGGGTCCAAATCGAGCCTGGGCTATGTGAGGCTTTATATTACCTTTCTCTCCCACACCCCAATAAAAAAAATAAATAAAAGGTCTAGAGCTGAGTGGAACAGATCACAAGTCTGTATGCAATCATAAAAAAAAGTCACCATGGCCCCCCGGAGTGACTGCAACACTTTAGGCACTGGCAGGGCCAGGCCACTGACAGAAAAAGGCAGCACAGCTAGGAACAGGCATAGCAAACTGGCCAAGGGTAGCTGCAAGCACCTTAAGACAATCAAAGATGGAAGAGCACTGGCCCCCTCCTGAAGTCTTTGGGCTTCTCATATTCTGATGCTCTTCCATCTTTGATCTTCCTAAGGAGTTAGCATAAAAACATCAAGAATCAGTAAGGCTTTGTCCCAAAGATCCAGAATGTACCATTCCCCTTTGCTTCCTTGAATAAAGCACCCAGCAACCTGCCATCCTGTTGCCTTTAGGAACAATAACAAGCCATTTCTGCTTAGGAAAACACAATGACGCTCCGAACACATCTCTGCAATGCCAGGCAGCTGGTATCATTAAAGAGTGAGTATTTAGATATGGGGAAGCCTGGCTCTGCCAGTCAGGACAGGGCAACAGAAAGTGGCAGACACTTACTTCAGGCCCAGGTTTGCTCACCTTCTAAGTCTGAGTTTCTAACCTTGCTGGCATGCATTTAGTCAACCCTTTGCAGATGCCCTCCACTAACACCCACCATTGTGATGTTGAAGATGACAATGGTTAGCTATTGTACCCCACTGTATAACTTCTTAATTCTCTGAGGTCATCCCTGGGGCCCCACAGAGTTCTGGTTAAAAGTCAATGAAGAATTGAGTGTGGAATTTACACCTCTAGCTTCAGTATTTGGGAAGCCAAGCATAGGCAGGAGAATCTCAGGGAGTTTAAGGCCAGCCTGGGCTATAGAGTGAAGTTCTATAAAAGACAAAATACCATTTAAGGTGGATCTGGAATATGTTGAGTTCTGTAAAATCAGATATTCAGGAAGTTGAGGTAGGAAGAGTACAATCTAAATACAGCTTGTGCTATATCAAGAGTTCTAAGCGAACCTGGGATATGAGACCTTCTCTTAAAAGTAAAAAGAGGGCTGGGGATAGAACTCAGTGGTAGAGTATGCAACTAGAGTGCTTGAGGCCTTAGATTCAATTACAGAACTGAAGAAAAAAAAAACATACCTATAAAGAACTCATCTCATTCCTGGGTGTGATCCATTGCCAACCATGCCGTTTCCAATGCCACTGTGACTTTTGTCACTTCACCAGAAGGTGGAGGCCCTTGCTTCCACTTCTGATTTGGGCTGAGTGACTAGCTCTGAAACCGTTGAGCCATCATGAAGCTGTACCCAGAGTTTACCACAACCAAGATCTAGCTCTTCTGTAACAGCTCTAAGCAGGGACATCGGGGGTTTGGCTAGGTGACAGCCCCATCCAACTAACATGCTGACATTCTATTTCACTTTGTTTCCTGTTCTAAATTCATGTCACCATTGCCTCAGACTTTTATTTAAGAGTTAGAATTTTTCCCTTTGTGTTTGGTAGCAAGTCATGTACCCTGTACAGTTTGGCCACCATGTTTAATTAACATGATGTATCAATTAACATGATTTATTAAAATGATTTATCAGTTACTAGAAGGCTATCTTTCTACCCTCCAAGTTAATAAGATGTAACTGTAACCAGCAGCCAAACCTTTTGATTCTTGACTCTCCTAAACTCAAGACAAACAACTTAACAGATCTCAGAGGGAGAAAAGAAACAAACAAACAAACAAAACCCTAGTTAGTGGCATAGCTTTAGAATTGGGTACAATATGCTTTTATCTCCTTTGGCATTTTGATCAACATGAGGAGGCTAAACTTTTCCACCTACAATTTAAAGATGGTTTCTGAATGAGTGCTGTTGATACCTAAACATATGGCATAAAACATCCTAACACTCTTTATAACCCTAATGTCTACAGCTTTTTAGTTAATACACACTTAGAAATGTTTTCTATCTAAACAACAACAAAACTCTTAAATCTGTGTTTTCCTTATCATGGGGGCATCCCAGCTATCCAAAGGCTTGACAGCTTGTTCAGGACCCGAGTGACAGTTCCTCACAACACAGGAACTGGCCCCACTCACCTCTCCAAGCTCTGAGAATTCTGTAATCTTCTCGAAGCGATAAGCATGCATTGTTGAGAAGGTTAGCCAATTTCCTGGAGATTAGCAATTTCTGTGGTGTCCTGTAGTAGCCTGATATGTGACAACTCTTCACTGAATTTGTTGAAAGCCTTTATTTCATTGTTATAGCAAAATAGCTACGGTCACATTCTGAACCACAACTAGAGCTTTGCATGCAGGAAAAACTGGCCCACATGTGTGCTAATATTCCAGAACAACTGAAGTGCTCTATCTTCTGCCAGGAACAGATGATAGTCCTGTTAACACATGATTCCTGACTAATAAATGTAGATTTCTTTTGAAACAAGATAAAAGGCCCATTTGGATTGCATAACTGTGTTTGAATCTCTGCATCCATGTATTTGCAAGTGAGTGGTGATGGGAATGCTGTCAAGAAGAGACAGCTAAATGAACGGAATGGGACAAATAATAATTGAATTATATATTTGTATATATATATTTATATACATAAATAAATATAATATATTATATATAATTTAGTTATAATAAGTTAAAACAACTAATATTGCATGTGAATTTTTTCAAACTATTCTCTTTTTTTTTTCAATAGATGTCAATTTTTCTTTTTGTGGTACTGGGAATTGAACCCACAGCCTCATACACGCTAGGCAAGTGCTCTACCACTAGGTTATACTCCTACTCTGACTTCTACATTTGACAACATAATCCACTGTGTTTGTTCTTCAATAACTATTTATCACTAAATATTTGCTCAAGACTTTGGGTGTACCCAAGAAATAAGCTATACTAAGTATAAAATACAGCTACTTTATGGGTCCATCCTTCAATTGAGAGGTGAACATTCACTCCATAATTAGAAAGTAAAATATTAAATGGCAAAGTAGATAAGGCAGATTAAGGGAATTAAAGTCTTAGAAATTTTCTAAGAAATTCAAACACACACACACACACACAAACTCAATCTATCTATCTATCTATCTATCATCTATCTATCTATCTATCTATCTATCTATCTATCTATCTACCTATCATCTACCCAACCAACCTAAAGGCTAGATAAAGCTCTCCATCTGTGGATAAATTTCTGTGCTCATATACCCTGGAAAGACCAGTAATTCATCCACTGGAAAACTTTTGCAGTATCTAACACATGGAGACAGGTCAGAGAGACTGAGAATCAACCCTGGAGACTACTGCTTTGTTGAGAGAGAACAGAGAGCCAGTTGGGACCTGTGGTCAGGTTTAACCCTACAATTCTACAAGTTACTTACTTGTTATGTCAGGGAAAATGCACTTTAAAATTCTAGCAGCTGTAAACCAGGCAGATGCTCTGGCAAAACCAAGCATACCTCTAAAGCCAACCTAAAGTCTGGCTACCAAGAAAGCGCTACCTTAGACATAGAGAATTAAGGATAGTTGCAGGTGACTCCTCCTGTCTGGGAGCCAAGGGTCTCCCAGCCTTTCAAGTCTCAGTTTCAACTGACCAACAGCAATGTTGATTCTGCATCCTACATAGGTCTAACAATATATGCTTAGCTTAGCAGTTCAGAGGAGAGTAGGGAATGTTCTTTTCAGGAAGGAACCAGAGACCATAAGCTGTTTTAGAGGTAAGGTTGACATTTTCCTTAGAACTGGTAAACGAGGGAAACTCACAGTGTCCTTTTCATGCTGGCCCAGATAACAGCCCAGCTTAAGCTCAGAGCAATCAATGGAAGAAAGCCAGGTGCCTAGTTGCTGAGGAGCTGGGAATGGGTGTGATAATTAGATGTAATGAAGATCTTCAGATGGGCCCAAGCAAGGAACTGCCATGAACACACCTGGATCCACTAATCAGCTCAGCCCCCTTCCTATGGCATTTTCATTGGATTATTCTCTATGTACTGCTAAGGGTCCATGGAAGCCAATTGCCTCAGAGGGCAGGACCTGAGAACTCTAGTGGTGGAAACCCTAATTAACTAGATGCAGCAGTTTCTGGGTTTGGAGAAAGGAGGAGAGTTCTCTGTTTATGAAATCTGTAGGACCAAAGGACCACTAGGGGATTAGCAGTACCGACCCTCCCAGGACAAAACCTGGATTTGATAGAGCTGAAGCATGGAAAAATCTTCCCTTGTGGTTGAAAGGGGTCGCACAGACAAAACAACTTTTGATCCTGTTTTTGGTAAATTTTCTACTTTCTTCTGTGTGAAATCTATAAAGAAAACACACCCACTCTCGCTTGATTCCCCCAACGTTTGAAATGCAGATTGTCTTCGTGGGCGGTTGTCTCAGGGTTCCCCTTGACCTCCAAGTTGCCACTCTCCCCCACCCCTAGCACTGAGGCGCTGCTGTTAGCCCCAGTTTCCATCCAATGGCAACTACTGTGGGCAGACCCGCAGTGCACCTAAGGTGTAGGTCCGAGCTGCGGGCTATCAGAGTACCGGTTTCATGCCCGTCTCCGTCATTATTCTTCCTTCTATTCATCAGGACTTAGGCTTTCTCTGGACCTACAGTGTGAGAATTTTCTGAACCTCAAGTCGACCTGGAGCGTGGGGAGGCCTTTTAGGACCGAGGAAAGCCATGGTTTACACATTCGGCTGCTAATTCCTGTCCTCCTAGTCCCCAGTGGCAGTCCCCTCCCCCACCTCTATCGCCCCAAGATTTCCAGACACCGGACCCCAGCCACCCTCCAGCCGCTAACACTGGCGAGGGCACAGCTGGCCTGGGGCAAAGTTGGCGGCCACCTTCGCGCGCGGCTGCTCCCTCTCCTACTCCTCTTTCTCAAAGCCACCTTCCCCCCCGGCCCGCGGTCCCCCGGCTCCGCGAAACCAATAGAGTGGAGCGGCGCACCCCGGGTCACTCCCCGTTCAGCCCGCGCCTTTCGTGCTCCCAGGAGCCAAGAGGGGTCGACCCGACTAGGCTAGGGCGGCTCCACTGCCCGGCGTCCGGCGGCGCTCGGGAACAGTGTGCATGGGGCAGCCTGGGGCGCTGGCAGCGATCCAGGGACCGGAGCTGCGGGGGAAGCGGCGCGCAGGGGAGGGCAGAGGCGGAGAGCCACGAGCCCAGAAGCAGAGGCGGGCTCCGCACCGCCCCGCGCCCCGCACGCTCGCCGGCTCCCGAGACGCGCGGGCGGCCGCCTGGGCGCACCAGCCGGGTCACCTTGTCCCGGAGGTAAGTCCCGAACGTCAGAGCGGCGCGGGAGGACCTGGGGCCGCGAGAGTGGGAGGGGGCGGCGAGAGGGCGGCTGGCAGGGGAGGGTGCCCTGGAGCAGCCTGGCGTCCAGCTCCGCCTCGCAGAGCGCAGACCCGGTGGCGGTGGCGATGTGCCGGCCGCGGTAAGTCCTGGAGGGTCGCGGTTGCCTGACCAGGGAGATACAGTGTCGCCCCGTGAGAGGGGATATGGCGCCTGGAGGGGAAGATGAAGAGGACAGCTACTTGGCTCCTCGCCACCTTGGGTACCCAGGCGGGGTGAAGGGGCTGCTGTGCGACGTCGGTTAGAGCTAGTGAATCTGTGTCCTGAGTGCAGTGGAGCCAGGTTGCCCCCCGGGCCAGGCCGGGATCCCGGAACACTAGCCTAGGTGATTCCGACCAATCCCTGGGGCGACCTAGCTGTGTCCAACAGGGGCTGGTGAGCAAGACACCCGCGGAGCTGGCACTGAGTGACGTCCACATGGGACAGAGAAGGAAAGGGCCGAGGGAAAGGGAATGTGGAGTTCACGAGCACCTGGATGAGGTAGGGGGTACAATCGACTACCCGGGCGGAGGACAGGACTTCTAGACCCCTTCACCACCAATAGGACGAGACCGGGTTTATGAGCTGTCTGTCGGGCCCCTGGCAGCGCGACAGTCTGCAGTCTCGGAGCTGCCAGTCCTGGCGCCGAGAAGATGAGGGCAAGCAAATACGCTAACGGTGTTCAGATTCTAATTGTGCTGTCCCCGGGCGTGATTTCTACACTTCATTCGCGCCCTCCCTGTGAACACTGGGGAAAGAGTGTGCCATCGATGGAGTTGGACACTTTCCTTAAGAAAGGGCTTTGGGCATTTGCCTGTTCTGTTGGACCCTAGCGGTGTGGTGTAGGAACCTTCAATTGAGCTTTGGGGAGGTAGCTCAGGGATGGATCGCTTGGCTTTACTAAAGGACAACAAGAACGGGTCTTCTGGCATTCCTCATTTTCTGTGGGGTCTTCTGTCAGCAGAAGCTCAGGCACGCTGTACCTCAGACTTAAGGAGCTCACCACACTTCTGCGGTGTTAGAGGTGGTGTCGTGGCGCCTCTACGCAGCGGGCAAGGACTGGGTTGCCTGCGCCTTTCATAGTCTTACCAGGTTTTTGGTGCAGCAAATGGTGGTCCCGGTTTAGCTGTTTTGGGGGGTGTGGAAGGCGGACCAACATCGAGGAGGAGTTTCTTTTTCTGTTTAGAATCAGGAAGTGGGGTATGTGTCTGTGAGGCCCTCTTCTACAGACCAGCGAGTTTTGTCAGAGCCCTAACCCAGAGGCTGCAAGCTGCACAGACCTGCAGCTTGAGCAGGGGACGGGGGACTGGGGCTCCAGGGGCCGGGGGCGGGGGTGATAGCCTCCTAACAAACCACAGACCAAGCCAACTTTTCTCTGTCAAGGTGTCATTGCTGGAGCAGCAGGCGGGGAAGCGGGGTGCTTGCAGAGAAATGGCTTCAACGAGGGAAAAAGAGATCCTGTCTGGGTCTGGTGTCAGTTCGGAGAAGGGGAGCAAGAAGCTGAGAGGAATTTTCACAGGACTTGCTTGTGCCTTTGACCTGTCCTTTTGAAGTTTTAGACCACAGGTGCGGGGCCTGTGGATGTGAGGAATCCCATATCCTCTTTGCTTCCTTTCCTGGAGCCTACAAACACTTTGGTCCTTTGGTAAAGCAAACTTGGCTGTATAGCTGACCTTCTCACCCTGCCCCCAGGGCCTGCTTGTGCAGAGGGGACTCATCCTAAATTAGCTGGCCCTTTTCGGTAAGGGAGAGAGAGTGCTGCAGCACCAGGGCAGAGGGAGTGGGGAAGCATTTCAAACTTTTCCATTACAGAAATTTTCAGTGGTATAGAAAGGTGAAGAGATGACCCTGGCCTCCTCCCAGAGTCCTGGAGGTCTTGCTTGAGGAAAGACTTCAAAACCCATCCCCAAAAGGATGGCTGTTTGAAGGGAGGAATAAGCTAATTAGCTTGATTCAGTTATTCCATATAATATAGATATATCACAATATCACTTTATGTCCTGTAAACCTATGCAATTATCAATGTATATGCAGTATCCAAGGAATCAAATTTATCAGTTAAAAGTTACATTGCTTTTTAAATTTATTTTTGAAATGAGCTAACAAAGTAATATGCTTACATGTTTTCATACGTGTTTCAATTTGATTTTAACTTTAAAATGAAAAAAAAAATGCATTCCTAGCTGACTTTACTTGTCTGCACATGGTCCTGTCTCTGAGTATGAGGGTGGTTCATTGCAAGGTGTCCTGGCCATCACAAATAAACATTGTGTGTTTTGCTTCTGTGCTGGATTAGATCCCAGGGCCTCACTGCAAATGCTAAACATGGCTATCTCTCTGAGCTGGATTCTACTTCCAAAATATTACTATTACCAATGATCTCAGTAGAACACAGATGATGTATAAATATGAGGGAAGACATTCATCTCCCCATTTATATATTAGTGAAAAAAAAAGACAGCTTGCTACATGCTTGCTACATTTCTGGAGAAACAGGGAAGGAAATTACAGAAGGAAAGACAAATTCAACTACTGAGGAAAAGCAACTTTTTAAACTTTCTATACCTGTCTACCTGGGAGTATGAGCAAGATTTTAGTTGACCAGTTCCTACAAGAACAACAAAATAACTTTTTTAAAATGGTAAAAATTTTAAAACTCAATTTATAAGTTAAAAGCAATTAATTTCTTCCACTTTAGCAGTGACATGGAAGGGCTGCCATGGACTTGTCCTTTGTATTAGGCTCCTCAAGTCTTATTTGCCATAAAGTATTTGCTTAGGCAAGTTTTCTTCCAGACACTATCTCTGCTGTGGCAGTTACAATGCTCACTGAGAGTGCCGCCTGCTCCAGGGGTTCATTAGGAAGCCTTGAGTGGGAATACCCGTCACATTTATTGGGCCCTCATAGGAGGTGCCATGCCTGCTGGGATTTGGTGCCCGCTGTGATTTTAGTACAATAGAGAGGTGCACCACACACCAGAGAAGGCCGAGAGAGTTAGCAGGAGGAATATCTTCTCCTGCAGAGCCTCTGAGTACATCTCTCAATTGTCTTTGAGATATAAGTTATTCCTAAAAATGTCAGTGGTGTTCCTGGAGTTGGGTAGACTTTGAAATACCTTTGTGAAGAGCACTATACAAAAAGACCCTTAGTTAACTTTTTGTTAAGTGAATAGCTGTCATAACCTTTCATCATGTTCTTCCAGATAAAACTGTGGTATTTTTGTTTTATGCCAGTACAGGCCTCTGCATCTCAATTTGTCCCTTTCAAGTTCCTCTGCCTGTTGGAGAATGCAGATCCCCAGGGATGGCATAGACTGGTACAGTATTGTAACCTGTGGTTTGAACAGATACCACAGTTTTAGAAACACTATGAGATGGAAGGACAGAGTGTCTGCTTGGCAGGAGCAAATGAGATTGCAGTGGAATGTTCCATGGGGCTGTTTTGCAGAAATGTGTTCATGTGAGATGTTTTGAGGGGCATAGCTTGTGACTTAGTTTCACTGCACTGGGGACATTGGGGCACAGTGTCAGAGAAGTGAAAATACTCAAAACATTGGAGGCAGGCTGACCAGTGTCTTATCCATGTCTCTAGAACTATGATAATGAAGATCAGCAGGTATTTTTAGATGTAATTTCTTAGCATTCTCTGTGAAAGATTCTTGCATGTTTCAAATTATTGCTGAGAGTTTACAGGTCTGCATTAAAGTACTTGAGCACCACTCTGAAGGCCAGATCCCTGGCCATTGTTTCTTATAGCCAGATTGTGGATTGTGTGCAAAGAGGAAGAGTGGATCTTATCTCCCAGTTGTCACTCTCTTCCCACAGAACTTTCAGGAGCACCTGTGAAAAGTCAGTGTTGCAGACTCTGAGCTTTGCCACAGAGCTTTGAACTATTTTATAGAAATCTCTTATCTTTTCTGAGATTCTGTTGCTGTTCAACCACGTTCTTCTCAGGATTAAATATTTACAAAATACTTACAATGGTCACTGCCAAAGGAAGGAAGCTCCAGGTAATGCATGTCTTTGAGTCTTGTCTCAGTCAGTGTTCTATTGCTGTAAAGAGACACCATGACCAAGGCAACCCTTAATAAAGAAAGCATCAGGTGCCATGTTAGCACAGTAGGTAGCAGGTCAGACTCACAATAAAGGAAGCATTTTGTTGGGGCTTGTTTACACTTTCAGAGGTTTAGTCCATTATCAGCATGGCAGGAAGCATGGTAGCATGCAGGCAGATATGGTGCCTGCCAAGGGAGCTGTGAGTTCTACATCCTGATCCTCAGGCAGCAGGAAGGAGCAGTGAGCAACTGGGCTTTGATTGGTCTTCTGAAACCTCAAAACCTGCCCCTCGTGACATCCTTCAACAGGTCAAACCTACAAATCCTTTCAAATAGCACGACTCACTAAGCGTTCAAATATCTGAGTCTATGGGGGCCATTCTTACTCAAGCCACTGCAAGTCTTAACTAAATGTTACTTTGGATATTCTTGTAGTCACAGGCTAGAGAAGCAAACAGGATGAGCCTTCCCTTTCTGGATCTGCATTTTATTACTGCTGGCTGAACTAGTTTCAGGAGGACACTGGACATCTTATGAGGGCAGGCCAGCTATTCCACAGGAATGTGTGTGAGACACGTCAACAGCCCCTTCTGCTAACAATTCTCAGGGAGCATGGAGGAGAGCCACATGAGCAATAGCATTAGAATATATAGCTACCTTAACTAAAGTGGATTCCTGTCACATTATAAGAAAAACCATCATAAAACAGATTACTAACAGAAGCCAGTACCATGTGGGACACATGGTGACTTATGTTCTGTATATCAGAAAGTTTAAATCACCTTAAACCTCCAGGTGATAAATAATCTATTAAATTACTAAAAATAAAATGAAATAAGGCACTAAAGAAAAACAATGAATGAGCATTGGGGTTGAGAGAATGGTTAGAAGCAAATAACCATTAATAGAAAATTTCACACACATGTGAGAGACAAAAATAAAAGCCAGTTCTGCATACTCTTATAATCCAGCTTACCCAAGAGCTTGGAAGTTCAAGGCCTACCTAGACTACATTAAATGTTTATGGCCAGCCTGGGCAGCTTAACTTATCAAGAGCCAATCTCAAATGAAAAAAAAAATGAACTGAAGATATAGCTCAGTGGCAGAGTGCTTGTCTAGCACAGAGACAACCTTGGAACCTTACTTACATAAAAACAATGTATAGAGTCCAGTTAGTATTACTACAAAGAAAAACATTTTGCTACTGAAGTTCAAGTATGTTTAATGTGAATGCTTTTGTTTGTTTTTAGTTCCTAACTGGGTTTTCAATTATACTATAGAGCAGTTTGGGAATGTGACTCAGAGTAAGAAAACTCAGATAGAGCCCAACATCCATCTTTTAGAAAGAGGTTGCTGTTGAAATTCATATTTTGAACACTTATGATGCTCAGTTTGAATATATCATTTGACCTACTTGGGCTGTGATTCAGATGTGTCGCTACCTGTTCTTTTTTCTTGGTCCAAAAGTATATCTAAAACACAAACATGTTTCAGGCACTCAGAACCAATAAGGTTGCATTCTACTGCCTCAACTTTAAACACACTTTAGAAAGCAGGATGTAGTGTTCTCACCTCCAACACATTTGGGATCCAGCCTTCTCCCTTAGGAAATTAAAGCAGTGGATGTTACATAAACCTATTCTTCCATGGTGGGTATAATATGCATTTAGGCATATTCATTTGAGCTTGGTCCTCACCTGGTGGTGATGACTCTTGAGCTGGAAATAAATAAGTGGGTTTATGTCCCAAGATTCACTTTGGGACAGAATTGGGACCATATCCTTTTTGAGAGGGTAGCTGAAGACAGAGCTTTAGCTGATTTCTAGGATACCCAATTCATCCTATGAGAGACTGGTGCCAGCTCCACACTTAATGACTTGCAGAGTCTAAAAATTCATCTAGTAAGATGCAGGCATTTCTACACCCACTTTCACCTCCAAAATCTCAGATTCAACTTGTCATCCATATGTGCTCCTCATAAGAGACCCTGTGTATAGTAGCTGTACGCATATTGGGATACTGGTGCAGGGGTTTAGGGTGTCAAGAAGAGGTTAGACTTCATAGACAAACAATAGCTATGTGTAATGTCTGAAATGGATCCACCAGGGTCTGGCAGGAGCCTGCAGACCAGACATTCCTAGATAGACTTCAGAGCTGTTTATCTGTTCTGCATGCCTCAAAAAAGTTCTCTGATTGCAAAGTAACTGCAGTGGGGCTCCATAGGCTATGTTCCATACAGATCCCAGCCTTGATTTGTCCAAATCTGGTCCAGCCTTGTCACTGCCCCCATCTCTTCCTTCTCCCCTACAAAGAACCAGGAAGTGGGTGGTTAACGTTCAGACTACCCTCTGCTGAACCCCCAGAGATTTAGTTCAGTTATTCCAGTGCTTTGACATAATATAGTTCTCTAAATTCCTTTACAGAGATAAAGTTTTTTTTAATGCTTATTTTAAGTACAGGGAAATAATTGAGTTTATTATTTCTAAATTCACTCTCTCTATTTCATTTGCGTCCTGCCCCTGCCTCTGTGTGTGTACCTGTTTGCCTATGTGGGAATGTGGAAATGTGTGTGTGTGCAGATGGACCTTCTCTGACAGCAAGGGCAATGTGGCCTGCAGTACAGCTCCCACCAAGGAGCTCAGAACCACGACATCCTGGGCTCCTAGCCACCTTCTTTGAGCCCCTTGTCCAGGTCCCATTGTGTAATGCTCACTGGCACAATTGCTAATCTGACTGCTCCTACTGACTGGTGTCTCGGCTGTGAGAAAGAACCCCAGATGTGCTGTACAGCACCGTGTTTATTCCAGATCCATAGGGAGAAAGTGCATTTGTTGAGTCAGAGCACGCAGAATGCTGCAGCTCCCTTTCCTGTTGCTGATTTTCCAGGTACCTTTCTGAGAGCTGCAAACTTCAGGATGCTGGATCACTGAGCCTGTCCCCACCCCCATTTCAACAACTGCTCTATTTGATAGGCATCACCTACCCACATGGCCAGGGACACAAGAAATGTTGGTGCGGACACGACTGGAGCACTGTGGCCTCTCTCCATCTGTGCTTAGCCATGGCCCAGCCTTCAGTGCTCTTTTCTTTGTTAGAGTGTTTTCAAGTGTCTGTGATTTCTGTGGTCTCAAGACTCCATTTGAGAAAGTTAACATTTTGAAGATACCTGCTTCCCATCTAATTGGTTGGCCATTTTGTTCCCTCCATTAGAAGGCTCCTCTGCAATCCACTGACCCTTTGCCTTCACTCCACTCCCAACAGAATTCTGTGTGTGCTGTCTGTCTGCAGCTACCAGTCAGAATCCTGCAGTCTCACCCAAGTACACTGAGGCCCAGAGGAACCAGACATATCGATAGTGCTAGCTGGAATATTTGGTATAAGCTGTAAGCTGGCCC
The DNA here is from genome assembly GCA_907164525.1 of Lophiomys imhausi. Lineage (NCBI taxonomy): Eukaryota > Metazoa > Chordata > Mammalia > Rodentia > Muridae > Lophiomys > Lophiomys imhausi. Next base: position 4,684,911 of record CAJQZJ010032307.1, read on the forward strand.
AGGACACCCTTGCCTGCCTTTCCTTGTCTCATTCACTAGCTATTGCAGTGACCTGCAGAGTCTTGGCTGCCTAAGAATTACAAGATGCAATCAATTCAAGGCTATCTCTCCCAGGGTTGGACAGACAGACTGCTTGTCAGATAGGCTCAGAGTATTTCAGTATCTTGTATGCCCATCCCTCCAGCATCAGGACCCAGGAGTGAGTAACAGGTTAAGAGTTATTCCTTAACTAGTACTATACACCTCTTCTTAGCTAGCAGGGCCTGTCTGTTGCTTTGGATACTCATATGCACAATGTAGATCCTTCCATCTACCCAAGGGCCTTCCCACAGCACTACCCTACTAGGAAATTCTGCTTCCAGCCCTGGACCCAATAGCCTTAGCCTTCTCTGTTGCCTTTGCACAACAAAAGGGTAGATTTAGCACTCATACATGCTTCAAACCAAAGACTGATGTTCCTAGGATTCCCTGTTGCTTCCAGGGAGAAGTCAGTCCCACCTCTTTAGACATTGTCCTCCATCTGAGATATATATCTGTCTTCTGGGTGAGGATTGAGCCAGTTATGTGCTGTGCTCACGAACGTGTGTAAAGGGATAAGGGGATTGGCAATGTCAAGGACGTGGGTCGGAAATAGTGTAGTGTGGAAAAGATGCACAAATGAGAGGTGCCAGGGCAGGGGCATTGGTGGGCCTTGAGAAAATGCATAGCAAGTGTCCTCTTCCCTCTCAGCCCTGCAGTGTCCTGGCAATTATGTAGGTTGTCCAGATGACATATGTCTAGGTTCAGGAGAACCATGAGCTCTGTGAGACATTAGCACCTCAGTAGAAACTGAGCCTTGCGAGGAACAGATTCTGAAGGAACTAATGGAGAGTTGAGTGTTGGCTCATGGTGGGCCTCAGTCACTGTCACTGCTGCAAGGTTGATGATCTTCCACACTGGAGGATTGTTGGTTTATTTTTTAAGATGTATTTATTTATGTATATGAGTACTCTATTTGCATGTATGTCTGCATGACAGAAGAGGGCACCAGATCTCACTGTATATGATTGTGAGCCATATGTGGTTGCTGGGAATTGAACTCAGGACCTCTGGATGAGCAGCCATTGCTCAACAACTGGGCCATCTCTCCAGCCCCTGCTCTCATTTTCTTAACTTCTGGGCCCTGGGGTTTTCATTTGGGCTGGGATTGAAACACTCACTTCAGAGACAGATGATTGTCTCTGAAGACATCTGGGTGATTTTCTTTTGACTTCTGGATGGAAATTTAGGAAATATAGCCATTTCTGACTGGAGGGTCCAAACCAAAGCTTGTTTGACTAGTTTGAATCGTGTTATGAGTTCTGGCACAGGAAAACTAACAGCAGCTTCAACTCTTAGGTCTTTATTGCTAGTGATGTCTTTCCCTGGCCAGATGGTAGCACCAGGGAGGTCAAGGGGGGAGAGAAAAAAAAAGGGGAGGGGAGATATGGAGTGTGCCTGTGACTCCACTTAGTTCTCTCGGCACACGCAGGAGATGCCCCTGTTTTCCACTTGGCCACTTGGCATGACCAAGAGAGCCAGAGGGTGACAACCTGCTGTGCAGCCTTATGTTGCCAGAGTGGGGTACTGCTGCAGAGGCACATCTTTAGAGCATACTTGCTTTTGTGCTTGTCTCTAAAGGCCATGTTGTCTCACCCTGCCAGGCTTAGGTGCCCAGGCCTTCTGATATTGTTGGAACCTACTGGAACTGTTAGGACAGTCACACATCCTGTGCAAAAGGCAGAGATTCAGACCGTTCTACTACACGAGCAATCCCAAGTGGAGCAAAGCATACTTAGGTTACTTCTCTGTCTGTACAACTTAGATGGCTTCCCTGGGGCCCAGTGTCTACAGCAAGTCAACAAGTGAGACCTGGCATATAGGCTAGGCATGACTCAGGTACTCAGTAGTCCAGCACAGCAGAAATCACCTGCAGAACATCCAGGCAGCCAGAGGAGAGATGCTTATTGCCTCCAATGCCTTAGGTCCCAGAAGAGCAACAACCCAAACTAAATAGAGCAGTGGGTCTACCCTTGTTCTTACCTTGCTCTCAGCATTAATCTTTACCTGGAAGATGGAATTTTGTGTTTGTTTGTTTTGGGTTTGTGTTCTTTTTTCTTTTTCTTTCTTTCTTTTTTTTCTGTCTCTGAAGACACTGCCCAGAAGCCCTCGCCTTCCTGGAACTGGCAGTCAGAGCCTTGTGCATTTCAGAAATACATTTTAGTGGTCTGGACTCTGCCCAATGGTGTTAAAGCCAGCACCTTTGTGGGGAAGGGGATCAGGCATGAGCCTGTCTGTCTCCGAAGGGCCACATCAAAGCACCTTTGTCCCTACAGCGTCTGGCTGTTCAGGGAGGATCTGGGAATTTCACTGGTGATGCACATGGTCCTCCCTCTGAGTCTCCCCCACTCTCGCTCTTCCTGCACGCTGAAGAGCTGTCAGGGTCAGTGGATTGTGACAGTTACTTCTATATCACTGTGATCAAATGACTGGCAGAAGCAAGTGTGGCTTTATTTTGGTTTACCATCATAGAGTTTTCAGTTCATAGGCCTTGGCTCCATCGATTCTGAGCCCATGATAAGGATGAGTTTCATTTTGCTGTGACCCACTTTTTCCATCTAAGTACCACCCCCTGAAGCTTCCATAACATCCTAAAGTAAGGCCCCTAAAGTAGGGGACCAAGGTTAAATATGCGTAAGCCTGTGGTATTGTTTCATATTCAGACCGTAAGAGGAGCTCCTAACCATGCTGTCTAGTGACATTACTGTTGGTTGTGATTTTCAGATTTTCCTCAGCTTACAATGTGTTTTTTTGCTGAAAGACAATGATAAAATATGGTAAGTTTGAACGTCCCTGAATACATCTGTATGTTTCTTTCCTGTTGCTGAGGTAAAACACCATGACTAGAAGCAACTTACAGGAGGATGAGTTTATTTGGGTTTATGGCTCCAAAGATGTGAGTCCATCATGGCAGGGAGGCACGGTAGCAAATAGTGGGCAAGGGGTGGCAGAAACAGGAAGCTGAGCACTCGCCTCTTCAGTTTTAAGCATGAAGCTGAGAAGGGGAACAGGAAACAGAATGAGGTTGTGTCATCACAAAGCCTCAGTGGTGAACTTCCTCCAGCAAGGCTAAAAATCACCAAACAACAACAGTAAATGTGGACCAAGTGTTAAAATATCTAAACCTACGAGGATCATTCTTATTTAGACCGCCACAGCACCCAACCTGCCAAGCATCTAAATGGTTTAGTAACACACACGCCATATTCTCAGTTGTTTCCCTTTGGCATTGCAGAATTCTCAATGGCTTCAGCTCTCTGCCCTGGTCGGCAAGGTATAAAATAACCAGGCTCAAGAGCACCAGACTGGATAAGATACAAATTCAAAATCCAGAATGTAGTCTTTGCTGAATACTTATGATAGTTTGCACCATCATAGAGTTGGGGAGTCTAAGGTGGAGCCATTCGAAGACAGAGACCACTTATAGATGTGTCTGGCTTGCAGCTGGTTTTTCCTGTCCTAAGACAGCACCCCAGGCTCAGCCTCCAGCTCACTGCATGGAATGTTCTCAGTGGGAACAATCTCTGCAAGTTTCCTGCCGTGCCCCATCTCCTTTCCCATGTCCTGATTCCTCTGGGAGGAGTACTCAGAAATGCAGTGGCCACCCCCAGAGGCTTTGCTTCTCCTCCTTTCTAGGCCTAACTGCCCATCCTGCCTTCCTAGCCACTCCTCCTTAGTGGACACATCTGGACCATCTCTAACCATTCTATCACAGTAGCTTTTTGTAGCTCCTTCTACCTGCCATCTGGCTGTGAGGATTGTCCAGGAATAAGTTGGGTAAAATGCACATTTGCCTCTGTCCCTCTTACCAGCCTTCCCTAAGCATCTCTATTCTAGCCACACAGGACAGACCACCCAGGTAGGACATGAAGCCATTGAAGCAGTTGCTGTAGGCCCTCCAGTCTCATCACTTCTTCCTCCTAATCCCAGACCTCCTATCCTACCCTCATCATGCACATGTATATATGTGCACAAGTGTGTATGTGCATACTCGCCATATGGCCACCTCCATCTCCAGCTTCTTTTAGCTTCTTCTCACTAACTTTATTCAGAAGTCAACTTAGCTATCACCTTATCCCAGTGGTATACTCCTCTCAAGTCCAGCATCTTCTCTTCTGGTGAGCTCTGGCATTAGCAGAACCACCAAAGATGAGATGTTGAGAATTCTTGTTGGTAAAATGTGCTTGGGATCCATAGAGTGCAAACTATGTAGATTTCCTCATGCAGTAAGAGATCAGGAAACTTCCATGATCATGGGCTATTGCTGCCCTCTCCATTGTGATTGGAAATCTTGTCCATGAGAGAAGCTATTTAATCAGAATGTCAGTGTTCATTGCTTTTTGAGCAATGGTTAATGGTATGAGTCACAAATTCAAGAAGGAATAATGAGGCTTCAATGCTAAACATTTCTTTAAGTGAAGAATCATCCTACCAGATAATAAAATCAAGTGGTACAATTATATTAACTGACCTCACATCCAGACAAGTTTTAACAAGAATGTAGAGAAAGTAGGTCCAAACATGATGTCAGACTGTGAAGCTGGACAGCCACTGTGAAAAAGAAATGGAGGCACCAAGGAAGATTAAACAGCATTATCCTGTGATCCAGCAATCTTGCTTCAGTGCATGTATCCAAGATAATTGAAAGCAGACTCTTGACATATTTCATGCTCATGTTCAGAGTCACATTAGTCACAACAACTAAAACATGGAAGTTATCAACAGATGAGTGAATAAGCAGAGCATAGCATGCATACAGTGGAATATTATTCAGCCTCTAAGAATGAAATTCTGGCACGTTATAGCCTAGATGAACACTGGGGGTTGCCAGGGCCAGGAGAAGAGAAAATAGTGGGTTATTGTTTATTGGTTTCAGAATAGTTTCAGAATAAGAAATGAAAAGGTTACAGAGCTCTGTTGCAGGCTAACACAATTGCACTTAATGCTATTGAACTATACAGTACAAATGGTTAAGAGGGAAACTTTCATAATAGTGTGGTTTTTGCCATAATAAAAAAGATGAAAATTACATTTGAAACTTTTAAGATCATAGTTAGTGTCAAATAGTTGACAGGCTATGCTGATTATTTACTGCTGTGTAACAAACCTCCCCCATCACCATACTCATGGCTCATTGGGTTAGCATTTGAATAGGGGTCCATGGAGATTGTTTATCACCCTCTGTTGTGTCCCAGATATGTGAGATTAGAGTGTGTTAGTTTGCCATCCCCCAGAAATGGTCTCATTTCTGAGCTTGCTCCCTGCTCAGTAGCTTTGAGGCAGTTGATTTCCATGTCTTAAAGATGATGATGAGTGAACAGGAGGGTGACAGCCTGCCACAACTATCTCCAGTTCATACTATGTCTGCTCCATCCTGCTCTTCTGGTCAGTAACAAGACTGTAAGCCAGTCCAGATTCAAGAAGAGGCAAACTGGACTCTTCAGAAGATTTACAATTACATTTAATTCATCATGAAAAAAGAACCAGGACGGATAAAGCACTCTAAAATATAGTCCTGGAGTCCAGGGCTAGGGAAGGCAGTATGGGGATATGGAGTAAGCAAGGAACATGGAAGAATTGGCTACTTGGGTATAATGTGATTGCTTCTCCCCTCACAGCTTTATAACACAATTGAGTGGACAGAACAACATAGGAGTTAATATAAAGCATTCAGACAGTAAAATTTTACATTATTTGGGTTTTGTCAAAATAAAAATAAAAACCACGCTGGATTCTAGGTACTAGGACATCATTAACAGACTTTTCTAGTTTTTGTTGTTGTTGTTTTTGTTGCTTAGCCAATTGTCCCCAAAACTCGGTGCCTATGGATCCGAGGGCCAGGAATTTGAATAAGGTGCAAGTGACAGACTGTGTAATCATGTAATTCACAGTTTCAGAAGAATATAGTAACTAACTTTACAACAATCTCTCAGTGAATATAAGAAACATTAGTAAAGGTATGTAAAAAGAAGCCTGGGTATGTCTAGTCTGTAGCTGAATACCTTAGCATTGGTAAGTTTGAAAATCATTGATAACCTAAATGTATATTCTGTATTCTACATAAAGAACCAAAAGCAAGATTCAAAAACACACAATTAGGAGAAATAAACTTGGTACAAGTGAAAAAGATCTTGTTTTAGTAATGCTGTTTGACCTTGCTCTGTGCCAGAATTCTACATACATTATGTACTTCACCGGGTTCCACTGTCTTCCCTCCTGAGAGAACTGGGTTCCCTGACACTGCAGTCTGAGGGTGTCCCCTCTGCTCTGAGTGGTTGTGTGTCTTCTTTTTTCTGTGGTGGCAGACTTGGCTCAAGCCCCACAGCAGTGGAAGCAATTTTAGAGCAGTTAGCTCAGCCTGCTTTTCTGGATGGTGTTAGGCTCAGAGACATAGCTGAGAAGACTGTAGAACACCCCATGCCACGTAGGCATGCCTATGGTTAGGCTATCATGTGCCTCCATGGGTGCACATGTGATGAGAAAGGTAGATTCAAGCCTCTGGACAGATTTGGAAGTAGAATGCTATGTCAAGAATCAGCCAAGGCTAAGCATTGTGCTGGACAGAGGAGAGTTCAGGCTTCTAGAAAGGGGGAATTAGGGCAGAGTCAAAGGTTAGAGAGTCTAGATCACATGAAGTGTGGACTTTTGAGGTGGCTTTAGAATCTAATTTGTACTGGCAGATGTGACTCAGGTTTAAGGGACAACATGACAAACAGGTAAAGTCAGACAAACTCACCTTCCATGAGGGTTTCCTCTAATTCTGCATTCAGATTGCTCCAGACTTAGTGCATCAACACCATGGAAGATCAGCTTGGATTCTAGCACCAGTTGTATGTGAGCACTACCTAAGGGTGTCTAGACTTGGAAAAGTGTGGGCTGGGAAACCTGGGGACCCTTGCATTAACTGTTAGGGTCTCCATGTTGATTCTCCATTGGGCTGCAACATTCAACCCCACAGCACAGTGGGGCAGCCTTTGGGTTGTGTGCTTCTTTAATGACAGTCCAAGGATCCAGCTCAAGGTTTCTGTCAAAGGTACAGGTTGCACAAACTTCTCTTACTTAGTCTCAGGAGTCACAAATATCTCTACTGGTACCTTCCTCTGCTAACCCGAATCCCCCCTAAGTAGACTCAAGGAGAGAGAGAGCAGAGATCTGAGCCTTTCCCAGGGAACAGTGCCAAGGCCATAGATAGTATGACTGTGTGAAGAAATTCTTCTCACCTGTGTGTGTGTATGTGTGTGTGTGTGTGTGTGTGTGTGTGCGCGCGTGTGTGTCTGTGCTTGTGTGTGCGTGTGTGTATGTGATTGTCTCAAATATTCTGCTATAGCACAGGAAACATACTATGACACAAGCAAGTAGAAAAAAAAGCAAAAGAAAAAAATCTCTAGGTTGAGTTGGGGAACACTCCATCATTGCTGGTGGGAGTACAAACTTGTACAATCACTATGGAAATCAGTCTGGGAATATCCTAGAAGATTTGGAATCGCTCTACCTCAAGACCCAGCCATACCACTCCTGGGTATACATCCAAAAGATTCCTCACCAAACCACAAGGACACCTCCTCAACTATGTTCATTGAAGCTTTATTTGTAACAGCTGAAAACTGGAAGCAACCAAGATGTCCTTCAACTGAAGAATGGATTAAAAAAACAAAAAACAAAAACAAAAAAAACTGTGGTGCATCTACACAATGGAACACTACTCAGCTATCAGAAACAAGGAAATCATGCAATGTGCAGCCAAATGGAAGGAACTAGAAACGCTCATCCTTAGTGATCTAACCCAGACCCAAAAAGATACACATGGTATATATTCACTTATAACTGGATTTTAGACATATATGGTACAGGATAACCATCCTACAATCAATAGACCCAAAAAACAGGAACATGGACTTTGTTACCTGTTAGTGGGACACTTCACCCTAGTGGAACTTCCATGTAAGGCCCCCTGTGCAAGAGGAAGATCTTAGATGTCATATGACTAATCAACTGAGGGGGGCTGATATGTGGAGGCACCCCACACAAGAGGAGTAGGATAGATGGGAAGGAGGTAGAGGGTGAGAGGGTGGTGGAGGGAGGGGGATGTGATGGAGACGTAACTTGAATTAATAAATAGATGTTTAAAAAAAAGAAATGTAACTGAAAAACAAACAAACAAAAAACCCAAAAGATCCATCAGCATCAGGGTTGATTACTTCATTGTTCATGAGGCAGCATCTTCAGACTTGTGTATATGCCAGGCACCTGGGCTCTGCAGACCTGCAGGTTACAGATCAACCTGTCTGGATTGGAGCCTGCTAACCTGTGTTTCTAACAGATTCCAGGTGCTGCTGGCTCACAGGCCACACTTCAGCAGCCAGATTGTGAAGGGCTGAGGTGAGGAGAGGGGACAGGGAGGTTAGGCAGGTATGCTGGAGATACACTGCCAAGGGAGGTAGAAATTGTTTAGCTGATTAGAAGATGCTGACAATGTCTTGTGCTCTACATACGTTTTTACGTGCTGTAAAGAGACTCATATAATCTGTATTTGGGGTCAAGAAGTATAATGTGTTTAAGGTCATTTTATGTAACACTACAATAAAAACAAATACCTTGTATAGAGTTTCTACGGTCACACATCTGGTTTGGAGGCAAGTGTTGTAAGGAGGCTTGTGAGGGACTGGACCATCTATGCCAGCTCTGTCCCTTCCCAGCCACACAACCTACCTGAGTTCATTAAACTCTTTGGTCTGGCTTTTCTGAACTGTGGATGAGCCCTGGGTTATCAAAGAAAGGAAAGGAATATTTTCAAAGATAATATATGTTCTTTAGCATGCAATGGAACCTGGTAAAATAATGAGTGCGTATCTGCAACACACACCCACACACATGTCTGTGTGTGTGTGTGTGTGTGTGTGTGTGTGTGTGTGTGTGTGTGTGT
>CAJQZJ010032307.1:4693921-4704112 GCA_907164525.1 Lophiomys imhausi
GTGTGTGTGTGTGTGTGTGTGTGTGTGTGTGTGTGTGTGTGTGTGTGCATGTTCCCACTAACTGCTTGGCCCTTTCCATGGAGGATGGTGGGTGATCAATTATGAGGAGGGCTTCAGTGACTCATCTCCCTCCTCTGCACTATCACTGCCTTTGACCAGTTACACTCTTCCATGTGACCCAGTCTGGGCCCCATAACTTCTTAAAAAAAAAAAAAAAAAGGAAAAGAAAAAGAAAACCACACATCTTATTAGAAGTGGCAGAGAATCTGTGCTGAATATAGTCTAGCTGATCATTCTCACAGCCAGACACCTAATAACCTCACTTTATGCCAATTTGGTACAATAGAGTCCTGGGTGACTAGGGGAGTGACACCAGGAGAGATGTCAAGAGCCCAGAAGCCCAGCATCACTCCTGAAGCTGGGTCAGAAAACTCTGTAGCTGCTGTTTTAATCCACCTCCTAAGTGTTCTGGTATGTTACCTAGCAAGTGATGACACATGGCTAGAAAAGCATCTGTATTCATAAGGCAATTCAGTAATGCAGTCCTTGGGCAAACGCTGACTGTGATCAAGACCCTCGTTATTGAATTTGCACACAGGAAGTGTGGAAATCATTTAGCCAGGGTCCTTCAGTTCCTGTGTAGAGGCTGTATTCACACCCACACAGACTTGGGAGAGCAAAACAGACACTTATGCCATATGGACACAGACACTTCCTAGGCAGCATCACCTCCTTACCAACACTGATGTCTGTCTGTGGCTAATCATGGCTTTCACTGCCTGACAGGGAGCTGAGGTCAGTTTGGCTTGTTGAACCATCACAGTTGGGTGGTCATAGTTTAGCTGTTTCCTGGGATAAGCAGAGGACACTGTGGTCTCTTCCATATCGGAGCTGTGGCTGCGAGTACTAGCTGGCCCCCCTGTGCTTTGACTTCTTCCTGCCTAGCAAGTGGGTCCTGGGTCCTGACTCTAGTGAGTACCCTATTACTTGAGTGGCCCTAAGTTTCTTATAATGGGTCAAGTGTTGGTCTGCTTTAAGACCCAGGTAGATCCTATGCCTTATACAGTCCCTCAGAAAGGGTGAGCCTTTTTGCTAGTCCCTGGAAGACCCTATGGTTTTCTTGAAGAGTTGAGACTTCACCAAGGAACAACAGTGAACAAAGAAAGCATGTGCATATCTGAGACCTGGGAAAGTTACTGAGTGACCATACCCTGGACAGGAAAGGAAGGGAGTAGGACAGGTGGGCCCTAGAGTGTGGGTTCCACTAAGCCTCAGTTGTGGACAGGACTGACACTGTTCTGTCATTTGGTCTGGGGTCTTCTGTTGGTGACTTCAGATGTCTTGTGCATTTTCAATCTGCTTGAGTAAATCCTCAAGTTCCAAAGCAAAAAGAAAACAACAAAGCCTGAACATATGAACCTTTGCAGAGCAAGCAACAGACATAATCACAAGTTTTCTTTATAGTCAGGCTGTTATGTATGGTCTTTGCATATCCCTCATTCCCCACCACTGAGGAAGTGTAATCATTCAGTACAAGTCCTCCCAGCTATGAGTTGCCTGGTAAGGGATTCACTAACCACCTCAGCACCTGGAAACTCAGACCTCTTGCAAATAGCCTTCCTGTCCTCACTCTTTCATTAGATAATATCTGGGGTATGTCTGATTCTCCTACCTATAAGTAAGATCTCTAAACTGTGAGAAACAACACATTTTTCAGAATGGCAGGAATTCAGGAGGTGGATACAATGTTGGGGGCATGTCTATGTAGGATTAAGACATTAATTATGATAACTCTGCCCTGCTAACTCCACTAATAACTGATGCAGAAAAGGCCTACCAGGCCTGGAGTTGGAGAGACATTTTGGAAATATGCATCTTTATTTATTTATTTATTTATTTTAAATTTTTTTTTTTTTTTGATTTTTCGAGACAGGGTTTCTTTGTGTAACAGCTCTGGCTGTCCTGGACTCACTTTGTGGACCAGGCTGGCCTCGAACACACAGAGATCCGCCGGCTTCTGCCTCCCAAGTGCTAGGATTAAAGGCATGCGCCACCACCGCCCGGCAGGAAATATGCATCTTTAAATTGATATGATATCCTCAGAAAATCCTGGAAGCCTTTGGACATCACTATGGAAATCTTTCTTTCCAGCCACTGTCAAAACCAACTGTTTTGGCAGAATTATACCAATAAACCTTAATGAATCTGGATCAGTTTTTTCTCTGGCAATTAGCATACACTTGTAAATTGACTCTGAATCTTGCCAAAGATTAATCAAACTTGTATTCATGATCACAGGTTTCCCTTTGAGGACACCAATCTCAATTAACACACAATCTGTTCAATCTACATCTATCTAACATCTATCTATCTATCTATCTATCTATCATCTATATATTTATCTATGTCTGTCTATCTATTTATGTATTTATCTATCTCTTCCTCTACCTGCTTCCTCTGTACAGTTGTAAAGGGTTTTCTAAGTTGATTTGTTGTAACTGAATTTCCCTCCGATATGACATATCCTTTGAAAACAACTCACATTAAAATAGTAGATGTCATATCCCAGAGAAACTCAGGACAGATGACTAGTTGTGGTGCCTATTAGCGTACTAAACTGAGTGCTGTCCCAGTCCCGAGGCTTAATTAGTAAGTGTGGCTCCTCTCAGCTTTTCTCACTCCAATCCACTACCCTAAACTTCCTATAGTGTGCTTCACCTCCCTTCCCCTAGCTTCTGATTCCTATATAACCCTGCAATTTCTGCATACATTCTTTTGCTCCCCTTTGCCCTCTCCTCTCTTGGTCCCCTCTATCTCCTCTGTCTCTTGCTCCCTCTCTCCTCTCTTCCTCTTTTACCCCCCACGCCTTTCTTCTCCTGGCCTGGTTCAGTCTCCTGGTCATAGTTAGTCTACTGCTTTCTCTCCCTTCTCTGGATTCTTTCAGATGCATCTGGCTGTACTCTCCCTAATATCTACAATAAGAACTTTCTCCTGAACTATAACATCGAATGGTCACATCCTCATTTCATTCACTAAAAATTTTCAGAACATTTCTCCACAAGGATGTCATAAAAAGTTCTCCTTTGACTTGTCTATGATCCTCTAAGAGCACTGACTTTTTTTTTTTTTTTGGTCAGGAGATGACTGGGGTTCAGTCTTAGCAGTAGCCTGTGCCAAAGTCTTGTAACAGTGAAAGTTCAAGTTCCACATTAATGCTCATAAACCCACAAATTGATGAGTTAAGAGCAGGCATCAGCAGACAGCCAAATATCTCATTCCAGCCAGGGGCATGTATGTGGAAACAGGTATTCTGAAAAGCCTTTTCCAGAGGCTTAGGTTTGTCATCTGACCAGTAAATAGGTGGTTTGATGTGATGTGTTTTGCTCTGGGCATATGATATTCAAAAGTTATGATTCAAACCAGGTCTCAATGTGATGGTGTTGTGTGTGTGTGTGTGTGTGTGTGTGTGTTAGAGTTTGAGGTAGTGTGAATACTCAAAAGAAAGCTTACATGGCTGGATGTTAGAGGATATGTGGACATTATATGTGCAGTCTGGAGCAGTTTACATAGGGAAATAATTTCGTAACAAAGATCCTCAAGACAACAATGATCTCACCTTGCAAAGACATATGCCGAGCATCAGAGTGTAGATGCATAGGCTTTTGTGTGGGACCCAAGTGGAAATCCAGTTGGTATCTGGTGCAGGTGAAAATTAGGCAAGAGTATGTGGATGCCACTGGATGGACACACACTTGGAGACCCACCAAGCAGGGACAGTGATAAGCGATGAGCTCAGAGTATCCGAAAGAGGTTAGATTGTCTCCAGGGTCTCAGCCAAGCTGATAGGCTTGTACCTATGGATTCTATGGATTCACATTCTATGGATGTGGGAAGGGTGTCTTTAGCAAACTGTATTCAGTGGGAAGATGAGATGGTTAGTCATGTAGGAGAGAGGTGAGTGTGGACGCATTGAAAGAGGGGGAAGCAGAGACCAGGTTATAGGTAGTAAATGTTCTTGTCCAGATGGTATGGGCCAGACTTGAAGCAGAGTATGGATGCAGATGAGTTTGGGACACTGACTCAGGATGATTCTGACTGTGGGGTTTCAGATGGAGTGACTACGCTGTAGTCTCCATGAGGACAAGGATTGCTGCCTGTTTCACTCTTTTACTCAGCATCTTGTACTTGGAATGTATATGATGCTTCTGTACAGTTGAGTGACTAGAAAGGGTGATGGAGGAAAGCAGATTTCTGTACTGAAACCTGTACGAGAACTTTGACCCATTGCTAATGTTAGCCAGTCACACTTAGAGGGTTGGCATGGTTGGGTGCTAATGGAGGCATGAAGGTACTGCTAGCATCAGAAGAGTCCTGAGGCCTAAGACTAGCTGAACTCACCCACATAGAAGGGGAAAGGTTGGGTTCCATCATCACCTGAACATATGACATCTGAGCAGAAGACTGGCCTTGGAAGCTGGAATGAAGAATATTAGATGCCATAGATTTTTGTTTGCCCTTAGTGAAAGCCATTCTGGAGGTGTCTGGTTATGGGACCAGGGATTGTGTTTCAATATAGCAGAAGCTTCACAAACCATAAACAAGGCAAGGGATATGGCAAGGGAACAATGTTCACACTGTAGTCTGAATAGTCTGAAAGGCACAGGCTGAATAAGACATGAAAGATTTATGAGATTTAAGGTTGAGGAGTTGAAAAGAGGATGGAAGATGTAGTAACAGAGAGCTCAAAGTCAGGAACTTCCTGGGCTTGATGCTCAGGTGAGTGAATTCAAAATCAAAGACACTGACAATGAGGCTTTATTAATGTGCCGCTGGAGGAATCTGATGCAGTGTGATGGTTGATAAGCAGTTGAGGAAGAAAGAAGGAAGAGAGCCTTGGAGGTGAGAGACCAAGACATTCAGAAGCCAGTGAGTTAGCAAACACTGACATCACAGAATGACATAACCCATGGTGAAGATATAAAGGATCAGGTAATGACATTCTTTCTCGGATTTTGTGTTGACAGTGTCGGTGGTATTGAGCCCTAAAGGAAGCTAGAGACAGCAAGGGAGAAGCAGACTGACTGGGATGGAGTGCTACTGTCAGAAGAGGGCTCATAGGGTGAAAATAGTGGTGTGGTGCAAGGAGCATGCCTGATTATTCCTCTTGTCATTCATGCGTTAGGTGGGGTTGGAAAGCCCCCACTGTGCAGGCAGAGGGGACTTGAAGTGGCATGTACCATGTAGTTCTGGATCCTATGTCTGTGCCCTTTCTTTATTGGAAGAAAAGCACAGTATTTCATTCAGGGTCTGAGAAACTCTATCATCTGTGTTTGCTTGTTACATAGATGGTTAAATAATGGCTTCTAGGCACAACGAGAATCATATAAGCACTTGCTATATTATGGATGCCAACAGTTGTTTCATGGCACAACAGCATATATATTTAAACAAAGACAAGGATGGGATCCCATGGTTTCAAGGGCAGACTTGCTCCTCTCCTAGCATGGGATGTTTTGATTATGTTTTGTGGTCTGAGCTTCCACAGGTTTCTCATGAGCATCACAAGATGAAGTGTGTTCCTATCAGAAAACAGAACAATGGCATTGTATAGTCTCTCTGTCCCTAGCTTGCTGAAGGTCACCTCTACACAACTTCAAGAGGATCCTTCCATTCAATGATTTTCTTGAAGAGGACACTCATCCATCATTGTTGTCTCTGCCTTGGTTCATATCTCCGCATATAATCTGAGCCCATTCCTGACTGACCACTCTTAATGATGGCAGTGAGGTGGATGGTGTCTCCTGATCTATGCTTTGAACTCATATTTCTCCTAAGGGCCATCATGTACAACTCTTAGGAATATACAGAACACATACTAGGTGTGTCTAGAGAAAGTAAGTTTGATCATGCCCTTGAAGGTGACATTAGAATCTGGCCCCTTCCTCTTTCTATTTTACTTACTGACTGCCATGATATAGCAATGTCTTCTGCCACGTGATCCCTCCAGGATGTGTTGTGCTCCCACAGACTCAAAGCCACAGGTCCAAGTCACCATGCATGGAGCCCATGCAGCCACACACCAACTTAAGTGCTTTAAGCTGTTTATCTCAGGTATTTTAGCAAAGTGACAGAATGCTGACTCATTCACCTAGGAGGAGCATGAGAAGGGCAGCTTTGACTCATGCACTGTGTTCCCGCGATGCATCAGATTGGCAGCCAACAGCAAACCATGATCACAACAAGTCCACTTAGAGAACAGCCTATTCTCCACATACAGGGGGTATTTATTTGGACGGAAATAGGCTCAAGCCTTAAAACTAGGACTCAGGCATTTAAGTAACAAAGCAGAAGTAACACAATCTTAAAGCTGTTGGGGATTTAAGTGAGACCAGATTGGCAAAGCCTGCTAAAGCCTGGCAGTATGCTAGGCAAATAAAGGCTGCAGCAAAGTGAAGCTTGCTATTATTTTTACATTTAAAAAAAATGCTATGTCAACTGTGTGACTCAGAAGAAGCCAGAGTGTGACCCTGTTCCCTGCCTTTCCATGCATATTTGGGGATATACTGCCAGCAAGCCAGCTGGTATGTCAACATGGAGGGCACTGAACCTATGGGTCAATTAAAACAGTGGTCCTCAACCTTCCAAATGTCCTTACTACAGTTCTTCATGTTGGGATGACCTTCAGCCATAAAATTATTCTATTACTACTTCATAACATAATTCTGTAATTTTGCTACTGTTATGAATCTTCATATAAATATCTGACATGTGGGATATCTGATATGCCACCCCTGTGAAAGGGTCATTCACCCCCAAAAGGGTTTGGGAACTGCTGAATTAGAAGTACTACCACCTAAGACAAGGGCTTCAAAACTTCACTCACAAAGTTTTATCCTTTTATTTAGATCCCCTGTCATTTCTTCCAAAGTTGCCTTGTAGTCTTCAGCATACAGATGTTGCAAATTTGTTAAGCTGGCTTGTATTTCTTGGCTTTGTTCTGATAAGCCTGTGGAGTTGGATGCACTGGAATGGATGCAAGCTTTGATTGATGCTTGGAAAATCTAGATGTAGTTATTCACTAGGCGTTTAACCTTAGGCAAGAGAGGAGATAACTGGCTTTCATGACCATCTGTTTTCTCATCTATAAAATGGGCGCTATAATTCATCCCAGCTGGTGTTGGCAAGTTGTCCACCCAGGATGATGCACATCCATGGCTTAGTGATAGTAAAGTCTACTTCTCCCTTTACTAGATGGGCAGTAAAGCTTGATACTAAATCAAATGTTCCTGTAAAAGCTCGTGGAGGTAAGTAAATGTGTTTGCTTTCACATTGGAGATATTTAAAATAGTCTCACCTTTACTTATTCTTCAGTGACATCCTTTGTATTTCTTTCTAATTCTGAATTTCTACACACTTCCTTCATAAAAAGGCAACTGGATGCTTTTGATTTTCTTCACTCTAAATCCAGCCTTAGTGATCTTATTAAAGGGCTTTGTAGTATCTTCACAAGAATGATTCAGTTCACTTACTATCTTACTGCTAGTTTGTATTTTCTTAGCATGCAATTTTATCTGAATCTTTTGTTTGTTTGTTTAATGAAAAGCCTGGGACAATTGATGTCCAGACCTTATACAACAATTCTTTCTGTCTTTTTTTTTAATTATCTAAATTTGGAATTACTTTATTTAGCTGTTACTCTAACAGAATGCATTGAACAGTCAACTTAGGAAGGAGAAAGACCTGTTTTTGATTGGCAGGAGGTTTGGAGGTTTCCATCCATGGTCCGTTGGCCCAATTACTATGGAGACTTCTATGAGATAGCATATTGTGGCAGGAACTGGTGGCAGGCAAAGCTGCTTACCTCCTGTCCATAGGTGAAATGAAGAGAGGAGGAGGAAGGGGCTGGGGTCTCCAAGGCAAGCCTCAAAGATCTCACCTTCTCCAATGAGGTCCCTTACCTCGGAGGCTCCGCCATCTCCCAACAGTGACCAGGCAGAGACCAAGCCTTTGATCCATGTGTCTTTGGGAACCATGCCCACACCGTAGCAAGATCACTCAACGTCTTCCCTCATCATCCCACATCCAACAAGTCACAGTGTCCTGGCAATAAGAAATCTTTGTGAGCCCCAAACTCTTACTCAAATCTCCTAGGACCAAACATCCCCAAGGACCAGAAAACATCTTTCTCTCTTTTAATTCAGTTTTTTAAAAATCATAAATAAAATCTTTAGATTTCAAAATGATAGCAAGGGACTGAGTACCTAGTTGGAAAGGAACAGGTCTTGTCTTCTCTATGGCTCACATTGTACATACCATGAGGAAGTAACACACAATAGGATGGTCTCGTGAAACTAAAATGCCCTTAGTAATACTGAGTCTTTGCTAAAAGTTTTCCAGATAATAGATAACCCTAGAGCCATGGCGTCTGAAGAGAAAACTGAGAGAGTTGGTAACACATCCTGCCAAGAGTTTCAGAATTTAGCTGTGATCCCAACAAATATTTGATGATTATATTGTATTTTGATTTCATATATCATCTGTGGGCTCACTTGTGCTGGAACTAGATGGGAAACGTTAGCTAAATGCTCACAATTTCTGGTCTTCCAAGCAGCATTGTCTATCTGTGGTTTTGCACTAGAAGCCTAGTACACATTTGTGTACAGAGAAGGCTTTTCTGTCCGTGCAATACATTGACAAGCTATGTCAATGGTCACTCAGTGCTTTTGCAGACCTCATCCCAGGGTGCTTTTCACATAGTTGTATCAAAGCTTGGACTATAAAAAAAGCATCCAGCTGTGGGCTCAGAAGGAAAACCAGAAACACCCTAGCTTATCAAGGAGTGACTGGTACACAGACTGCTGTGAGTGTTAATGTGCCTGACTCGATGGCTGAGAAATGTGCAGTTCTGAGGCCATCAGCACAACTAGTGCTGCCACCCACCCATCACTTCCAAAGCTCCCCTGCCTTCTTGTAGTATGAGTGCCAAGAACACTTAATATGAGTATTCATTCCTAACAAACACTTAGGAATTTAATCCATTTTGTTATGTATAGGCATTGATTTAGTAGATAACTAAGACTTGTCTGTTTTGCATGAGCAAAATTTGGTGCCATTTGACCAATGTCTCCTTGTTCTCACCCCTGCAATTTCCAGCCCCTGTCAATTACCACTCTGCTTTTGGTTTCTATAAATTTGACTACTTTACATTCTCTTTATCGTGTATATGGTATCTGTCCTGTATCTTATTTCTCTTAATATATGTCCTCCAGATTCATCCATATTGCCAGAAGCAGGAACCATTGTTTCTTTAAAAAAAATCAAAAAAAAAAACCAAAAAACTGAATACTATTCCACCATGCTTGTTTAACCATTGTTTTTATTTCTTCATCCTCTGAAGGACACTTAAGTTGATTATGAATCTTGGCTCTTGTGAATGGTACTGCAGTGAGCACAGAGTTCAGATGTCTCTTCCCAGAGCACAATTCCATTTCCTTTAGATATATGCCCACTGGCAGAACTTCAGTACAGTGGTTTTTAAATTTCATTTTTTTGAGGAGTGTCCACACTGTTTTCCAAAAGGTCTGTTCCAGCCATCAATCTTGATGTTCATGAATGTCACCATTTGTAGGAGAGTTGAAAATATTTCTTGATCTTATGCTGTTCTAACGGGTTGGAAAGGAACAGGAAATGGGGTTTTGTGTTCTTTCATTATCCCACCTGCTGGCACACAGTTATTTCAGGAATACATGGACGATAATTGGTTCACATTCACCATGGTCCGCCTCTGCTGCTCAGCAAGGCTGTATCATATGCTGTCCATAAAGAGTTAGTATGTTTACATATGGCTGTGGAGAGCTTCCAGTGCCTTCCAGCCTGTATAGTGGCATAAGCATTTAAGGCATAGAATTTTGATTATGTGACATGTATGTCTTGAATTGATTACCATCCAGATTCCATACCTTTGCAGAAAATTCTTATGGTGTACATGGTTTCTTTCAGTGGCTTATCTAAACAGAAATGGTTTGGTGGTGGAAGAGAAGGCAAGGGCCAGATGTATTTTTAATAAATTTAGGAGGAGCCAGTCTCATGTCATTTAGGACTTATGTAACAGTTGAGATCTTTATGAACATTTTCCATATATATGTGTGTGTGTGTGTGTGTGTGTGTGTGTGTGTGTGTGTGTGTGTGTGT
>CAJQZJ010032307.1:4704989-4719719 GCA_907164525.1 Lophiomys imhausi
AGAGAGAGAGAGAGAGAGAGAGAGAGAGAGAGAGAGAGAGAGAGAGTTTCTTCCTTAATGACAACTACCCAGTTCTCAACAGTTCTCAGGTATGAATGTTGTAAATGAAAACATCATGTTGCCAGGGCAAAATGCTGAGCCCACCTGCAGGGCAGACATGATCAGAATCTCTATTTAGACAACAAATGCACCCTTGTCACAGGAACATTTTCTCTAAGACTACTCTAAAAAGTCTTTCTTTGGAGATTAACACCAAGCACCTCGTGGATGAATTCCTGTCCAATGACCTGTAGTCCAAGTCTTCTCAGTAAGTGATGGGGGAAAGCCTTCACTACCTGAGGTGGACCCAATCCATATTTCCTGAGGGTTATGGACTTTCAGAGGTGTGGAGCCTCCAATCCAGAGACCCTGAAATTGTAGCATCTATTGGAGAATGTTAACAAAGCTACCACCAAACCTCAACAGGTATTTCACTTGCCAGAGTGCTCAGCTGTCTGAGCTCTCTGAAGATGCATTCTTCCAAGCCCATGAGACTTTGGACTAAGACAGTGGTTGGATGGAAGCAGCAAGTCCAGTATAATGGGTCATCCTAGCAGGAATATGGAAGACAGTAGTGCTGAGAACTATGTGGACTATGGAGCCCTCACTCAAGTGATCTCAGAGGGAAACAATATTAGCCACTTGGTTAGAGACCATTCTTGTGAGATTTTGACAAACAACATGAATGCTTTGTGCCTGTTTCCTAAGTATTTGCCTGAGGCATAATTATAAAAAAAATAAACTATTTTTTTTTGGGGGGGAGGAGATTTCAAGGAAACTTAATACTGACTTTGGTTATTAGTAATCATTCCTCTGCAGGTTCAAAATGAAAAAGAGCAAGTGCTATAAAAAGAAATAGAAAAAAATACAGTTTGAGGAGAAAAATAGCACTAGGAAATTTAATGTTGGAGTCAAGGTTTGTGCTGAAGGAGATGAAATGAAATAAATGGAGTGGGGTCCTCAGGGCAAGATCCCACCCAGCTACGCTTCCAACTTGTCAAAAAGAAGGCCAGAAGGGTTTCCTGCTCCTAAAAGCAACAAATTAAAGAAACCTTATACAAATGTGATTCAATGGGGCCCTGATTCATCCCCAAAAGGCAGGTGGAGTTGACAGTGTTGTCTGCTTAGAACCATGAAGGATATAAAAATAAAGAGATCATGGCCTCCTCTTCCCTGGTAAAGGACAGCCACTGAGGCCAAGTGTGTTGCAGAGGAATATATGAATGGAGGCTCTGAATAATCTTCATGGAGTTGTGAAAGTGAAACACGATTGTGTTATAGATCCCAGGAAGTTGTAGCTGCCAGAGTCATGAGACATCTGCCAAGAAGAAATGCAGATGGGCAATGCAACAAGTTCAGAAAAGACAACTGTGTTGTAGTCATCAGAGCTGGAAGGGTAGGGCCACCTAAGCCTTTTCACATCAGACATGGAGCTCTACAGGAGTTTTGCAGTTTGCCCTGCCAAGTTTCAGTCTTGCTTCAGTCCAGTATTTCTGCACTATGACCCCATTTCTCTTTTGGAAGGGTAATGTATATTTTATGCCATCGTATGTTGGAAGTATGTCATTTGACTTTTTATTTTACAAGAAGTCATAGTTGAGATATTGCCTTGAGTCTCAGAGAAGTCTTTGGACTCATAAACACTGTTGAGACTGTGAAAGACTATGGGTACTTTGGAAGTTGGACTAAATGCATTTTGCAATACTATATGGCCACAAATCTCTGGAGGTAAGGAAGTGGTGATGGTTTGAATGAGAATGGACTCCTATAGACTCTTCTACTTGAATGCTTGGTTCACCTGCAACCCCCACATCCAGGGCCTCCTCCCCCAAATGCTTCAGCATGTGAGGGTCAGGGACAGCTCTCCTACTCTTGTGACCCCATTGGGCTAGATATCCTGTCTGCCACTGGTGGTGAGGGCAAAAGGAAAGGAGAGGATATCTCCCTCACCAACACCACTTCAAAGCAGACAAAGACAAGGCTGGCTCTCCCACACTCACATCCTCAGGGCAAGCTCACTCACAACCCTCAACCCCACATCCAGGGTCAACTCTACTGTGCTGCCCAGGCAACGTGCAAGGCTTGCTCTCCCGAGTGCTGCAGCACGTGAGGGGCAGAGGATGACCACCAATTTCCAGGTAAAATATTTGGTACTCATTTGACCACAGTGAAAGTGACAACTATTTAGCCTACCTAAGGGAGAGGGGACTGTGTACTTCAAGAGTAAATGGGCAAAGTCTGCCATGTGCCTTAGCAACTGCCTTCTATGCCCCAACCTATACTCATCTTTAGTTTCTGAATGTACATTTAAAGAAAAAAGAAAAAATAATCCAGAAAGCTAAAGTTGTAGAAGTAAACCATGTTCTTCCACCTTAGAGGGAAGATCTTCAACGGAATGTCCTTCAAAATGATTTTGGTGTACTAGTTAGGGAAACCAGGCCTGTGATTTAAATGGTGTTCACTTTGAGGTCCATGAGTGCCAACTGCTACCACACTTCTCAGGTACCTTCTTCCCAGGTTCAGGAAGAGGTGGGTAGGCACCAGAAGGATGTCCTCAGATGTTGCTCTTGGTTCTCTAGTGCCTACCCTGTTGAAGAGCTAACTCCAAGTTCTTCCTTGGAATGAATCTTATGAAAGGGCAAACTTTCTATCACAGGGCCATGTGTTATTTATTTTACTTTTAATTTTCTTGCTATATATACCTTATGCCAAGATGTTGAAGAGTTTCTGAAGTCCCTTGGTTGTTTCATGAAGGCTACAAAGTTTGACCCAGAAAGTCCTGGGGGTGAAAGCTTTACTTTACCTTCTTTATTATTTTTTCTTCCTGTCTCTATTTTTCTATTTTATGACTGACACAGTATTCTGAGACCTTGTTTTAAACCTAAGAATGACTTACTAATCAACAGCTATACATTCAAAGTGTCTTTATGTTTCCTTTTTAAAATATATTTTTCATTACTATTATTAGTTATTATTATTATTGTGTATATGTATGTATGTTTATATGAAGAGGGTATACATATGTGTGTATGTATATGTATATAAAGAGCATATAAATGGCATATATGTATATGTATGTATGTTTATATGAAGAGGGTATACATATGTGTGTATGTATATGTATATAAAGAGCATATAAATGGCATATATGTATGTGCGTGTATGTGTACATAAAGAGGGTACACATATGACATGGCATATATGTGGAGGTCAGAGGACAACTTTATGGAGTTGGTTTTCTTCTTCTACCTTTTGTGGGTTCCAGGGACCAAAATCCAGGTCACCAAGCTTTAATGACAATGAAAATGTACTTTTTTCTCTGCTGAGCCATCTCACTGCCCCACAGTTGTCTTATCTGCATGTAGTAATATTGAACAGACAATGCAATCTTGTTCAAATGGTTTAATGAGCCCAGGAAAGAAAGACTCAGCTCCTGGACAGAGGATTCCTTCCTCCTTAGTTGAAAGTCTTTTCTGAAATAAAGATGAACACTGGTCACCAAATCTCATCTTTTAGCTAGTTGACCTGACTTTAGGATGCAATTCATGACTTTCCTTTTGGAGCAGGAGGTGAACTTGGTAGTGAATAGTGTTCACTTGTTCACTGCTCATAAGTTGATGCTATCTACTGGGCTTTCTCATGACTTGTGACTACGTGAGCTACAGAAATTCCTCTATGGTTTTATCTAGTGATTGATAGAAAATAAAATTTAATCTCCTTTTTTCCCCATAAGTGAAGGATAGAGAATCTTACCAGTGAGCACAATTTCTATCTCATTTTCAAGTTTCCCCAGGACATTGGGTTGTTGCATATTCCAGTGTCCATATGGAGAGCTTGGTGCTTCTAATTGGCAAATAGAGGCAAATGCCTTGTCAGCTCTGTTACCATGATGAAATTCTCAAAATCAGCATCACATAAGTAGAAAAGGTTTGTTTTGCTTCATTGTTTTCTGAGGTTTTGATCTTTGGTCTTCTTTAGTTTGAATGGAAGCACATGTAGAAAGGGGACCCTTTACCTCATGGCAGCCTGAAGGGAATGAGGAAAGGGGAGAGAGAGGGATATTTGAATAACCTCTTTAAAGATACCCCCATAGTAACCTAACTTTGTCCCCACCCCACCCCCAGCCACTTCTTAAAGGTCCACCACCTCCTGGTAGCACTGTGCTGGACTCCAAGCTTTCAACACATGGGCATTGGGGGACTTTCAACATGAAAACTGTAAAACAAACATTCTTTTTTCCCATGTCTTAACTCATGGGTATCTCCTTCCACAGACCATGGAAGCAAAAGCACTGTCTTGCCAGACACAGCGGCATCCTTCATTAGGCTTGACTTCCATGTGTGTTTAAAAAAAAAAAAAAATGCTCAGTTGAAGCTTAGCTCGTAAATGCTGAATATCTCTGTAGTATCTCTTGGGATGTCAGAGACCCTCCTAATAAAGAAGAGAGCTGAGGAATGTGTAGTTTATACTCCATACCTGTGCAGAAGCAGATCCATTTCCCATTAAGCAAAACAGACTACACTTCTGATTTGACTTTGACAACCACAGCACCTGCAACTCCAGGAGAGCCCTAGGGGTATGTTTCTTAATTAGTGAAGAAAAATTGAAAATGGAAGCAAGAAAGCTTACTAGCTTTGCCATATAAACACACACACACACCGAAAAGAGGTGAGATTTCCTGAAACTGGCATACATGCTAAAATAATTGGAAGCTTTTAGGAAAAGAAATTTCTTGTTTCTAACTACACAAACAGTGCATTTGCATATTCCATCTATGTATACGAAAGTTTGTTTTATGCTTTGTATTTCAGAATTGATTTATTTGGAACACTATACTTCTATATACATTAAAAATCTTGAAAATGGCTGCTCTATTGGTACCTAGAATGTTCAGCATATGATCCCGTAGAGAGGATCATGAGCCCTGGGGTTATGATTGGCTCAAGGCGAAGAGCTGGTGAGTATGAAGGTGTAGAACAACAGAACTATTACACATTTTTGTCTCCACTTCACTGGATCCCTATGCCAGACTTTGGGTTTATCTCAGGCCACAAGCCTGTGTTGTGGACAGTCTATTTCAGTAGCTCTATTTCTAATGGGAAGTCATGGGGAGCAGAAATCTGAAAGGAGGCTATGAGCTAGAATGGTTGGGTTCTTCTTCAGCTTTGTGTCTCTAGTTAACTTACCCATAAGCAACTGGTTTTACCTCCCTGAACCCCAGATCCTGCCTTGAAAATGGTGGTGGTAGCAATGTCTACTCTACAGAATGATGGTGACATGCTCTGTTGTATGTGGCTTGACCTATGTGTCTCTGAGACCATCCATCTATCCATCCATCCATCCATCCATCCATAGATTGTATCCTACAGAGTTAATGGAGGTTCTTCTGGTGTTTCCTCCAAGAGAGTTTTATACACTAAATAAAGTCACCGCTTCAGGTGTGAATTGTAGACACTTGGCTCTGTCATCTCAGGACCTCTTACCACTAGTGATGAGGGTTTTCTACCTGGGGCTTATTTTCATCAGTGGAAGACTTTTCAGTTCACATTGTTGAGTTACCAGAGTCAGAAAGAGAATGTCCCAGGAATAGTTCCCATCAACAATGAGCAGGAGTGTGGTGGACAGGTGCCCAGCTCTTACATTTCTTTTTTTAAATTTATTTAATTCAGTTTATTTATTACTTCAAGTTACATCTCCATTAGAGTCCCCTCTCTCCACCCCTCCCAGTCCTATCCTCAGACCCTCCTTTCCCCACCTATCCTACACCTCCAAAATGGGTTGCCCCTACATATCAGCCCCTCTCAGTTCAACAGTTATATGAGGGCTAAGAGCTTCCTTTTGCACTGGGGGCCTATATAGCAACTCCATTAGGGCAAAATGTCCCACAAAAAGGTAACAAGGTCTATGTTCCTGTTCCTTTTGGTGTGTTGGTTGTAGGATAGTTATCCTGTAGTACATAGCTAAAATCCAATTATAAGCTTATAGATGCCATGTGCATCTTTCTGAGTCTGAGTTAGCTCACTCAGGATGACCTTTTCTAGTTCCATCCATTTGGCTACAAATTGCATGATTTCCTTGTTTCTGATAGCAGAGTAGTATTCCATTGTGTAAATGTATCAGTTTTTTAAAATTTATTTATTTGTTGCTTCAGGTTACATCTCCATCAAACTGTCCTCTTTCCACCCCTCCCAGTCTCACCCTTCCCTCTACCCCCTAACCCTTCCATCCCACTCGTCTGGAGTGGAGTGTCCCTACCTAACAGTCCCCCACCCCAGTTCAGCAGTCATATGAGGGCCAAGAGCCTCCTCATACACTGGGGGCCTACAATGCAGCACCACTAGGGAAAAGTGTCTCATTAACAGGGAGAAAAAGAAAAAGTCTATGTCCATGTTCCCTTTGGTGTGTTGGTTGTAGTATAGATATCATGTACTATATAGCTAAAATCCGACTATAAGTGAATGGATGCCATGCGCATCCTTCTGAGTGTGGGTTAGCTCACTCAGGATGAGCTTCTCTGGTTCCATCCATTTGGCTGCAAATTGCATACTTTCATTGTTTCTGATGGCTGAGTAGTATTCCATTGTGTAGATGTACCACAGTTTTTTAATCCATTCTTCAGTTGAGGGATATCTGAGTTGTTTCCAGTTTCTAGCTATTACAAATAAGGCTGCTATGAACATAGATGAGGCAACTTCCTTGTTATTCGGTGAGGAGTCATTTGGATGTATACCCAGAAGTGGTATGGCTGGGTGCTGAGGCAGAGCTCTTCCAAGTTTTGTAAGATATCGCCAGACTGACCTCCATAGCGGTTGCACCAGTTCTTGGTAGAGCAGTAAGACAACTAAAGGAGATCAAGGGGACACAAATTGGAAACAAAGAAGTCAAATTATCCCTATTTGCAGATGATATGATAGTATACATAATTGACCCCAAAATTCCACCAGAGAACTCTTACAGCTGATAAACACCTTCAGCAAGGTAACTGGATACAAAATTAATTCAAAAAAAAATCAGAGGCCCTTCTTTATACAACAAACAAATGGGCTGAGAAAGAAATAAGGGAAACAACCCCCTTCACAATAACCCAAAACAATATAAAATACCTGGGAGTAACTCTAACCAATCAAGTAAAGGACCTGTACAACAAGAACTTCAAATCCTTGAAGAAAGAAATTGAAGAGGCCCTCAGAAGATGGAAAGATCTCCCATTTTTTTTTTTTTTTTTTTTATCCATTCCTCGGTTGAGGGGCATCTGGGCTGTTTCCAGTTTCTAGCTGTTACAAACAAGGCTGCTGTGAACACAGATGAGGAAACGTCCTGTGGTTTGGGATGGAATTTTTGAATGTTTGTTCTGTGTCATTTTCTAGAATCCTATGCAGGACTGAGCTCCGCTTTCTGTAGACCCGACTGAACAGCATTTCCGTTGAATTCCCCACCTTGTGCACAGCTACCTGCCCAGATTTCTGGAGCTGCTTCCTGAGTAAATTACAGTCAGCCCTGTAGGATCTACATCTGTATATTCAACCATATGATCCAAACATGACTCAAAAACATTCAGAAGATAATTGTCTGTAGTAAGCATATATAGACTTTCCCTTTACCATTATTCCCTAAACTACAAAATAGCATAGCACCTTCTTACATAATATTTACATTGTATACTATATCAT
This sequence comes from Lophiomys imhausi, assembly GCA_907164525.1. Classification (NCBI taxonomy): domain Eukaryota; kingdom Metazoa; phylum Chordata; class Mammalia; order Rodentia; family Muridae; genus Lophiomys; species Lophiomys imhausi. The sequence goes on from CAJQZJ010032307.1 coordinate 4,712,699, forward strand.
AACTAATTTAGTGATGATTTCCTGTGTATGGTAAGATGTGTCTAGGTTATATGCAAACAATGACTTGGTCATCCACTGTCTGTGGAGGTGCTGGAGTCAGCCCCACTGGGAAGCTGAGGAATGGCAGTGTCACTAAAGCTCTCCTCACAAGCCAGCTTCTGAAGCCAGTCACAGGGAATCTGGGGTATGACTATCTATGCCGCAGCCCTCCTTTTATATTAGCTTCTGGGAAGCCATGGTAACACCCAAGCATGGGAATTGTGGCATTGCTGAGAAAATGGCCTGTTCTGCATTATCACGTCTTATCAGCAAGTGAACTTTGTCCCAGAAGATGCATGGTCTGGAACTGATGTGTCACAAGGGAGGCAATGCCACTTGGGAAGCAGCTTTGCTTCTGTGGGGCTCTGGCTGTGATTCAGGATCAGTGTGCCGAGAAGGCACGCTTCCTGGGGCACTCCATAGCAAATCTTCCCCTCACACTCTGCCTACTAGGGAAGAGCATTGCCCTGAAATAAACACTCTCTCAAACTGAAAAACTGTTTTAGTGACTTCTAAGAATAAACACCATTCTATGAACATCCCCTCAATATCTTTCTTAGGAACATGCAGATCCACTTTCTGGATCACATCCTCCATGGTGCTTGGCCATCTGGCTTCTGGTTAGCAGGGGGCAAGGATTGTCTTCTCCTCTAGAGAGAACAGAGTGTAAAAGGCCATTCAACAAGATAAGAGTGTTGAATTGCAAGGGTTTGGCCAGAGACATAGCTCTGGAGTGTTGGGAAAACAGAGAGATTTCTGCTTATATTGACACTTGTCCTACTCTGATCTTAGACAAGATCTGATCTTCAGTAGAAATGAACTTCAACAAAGTTGTATTTGATAACCATTCAAGATATCCCAGTCATAAGGTCATAATTGGATGACAACATGGATAGCACACATGAGTGGTTAGATCCAGCATGGGGGCTTCTAAGTTTTGTTTGTAACTGCAGTAGGTGAGTGAACCACAGCCTTATTGTTTCTTGTTGGCTGCCCTTTCCTGATGACCATGGAGACAGGCTGGCTTTATTTTATTTTGCCAGGGGCAGCTTGCCAGTGGACAGAAATGAAGGCGGGGATGTGGGGGCTTCTCCTTGGTTCTTGTCACCCAGAGTGCCACAGATGTGGCAATATGACAAGATGCACAGGTGATGCTAACAAAGTAGAGGGAGGACATTATGGGAAAATGAGACTAAACTAGAGGGAGGTCAGTATCCCAAATATATACTCTGATGTCCAAGGCTGGCTGTGAGCTCAGCAGCAGCAGCAGTGCTGAAAGACAATCAGTGGCATGACTCATGGTGGCCAAGTGGTAAAAATAGACCAGAGACTCATGAGGAGGGCATCTCCTTCTGCTCTTGATAGGAAGTGCAATGAGTACCATCCCCAGAAACACCCACTGGAGATGCCTCCCAACCCACGCACTCCAGGCTCCCGCCTGCTGCATGGCTTCTCTATGGCTCTTATCCATGTCACTCCTTGCTAAATTCACCATCCTCCTCCAAACTTTGGATGGAGTGCAAGTTTTACACAGACATGGGCTGCTCCAGCTGGATCCCTGGTGACCCTAGAACAGCACACATCTGAGAAGTTACTAGGCTGGTAGAATTTCTCAAAAGCCATTTCTTGTGAAGTAGATCTATATAATGTGTGGAAAGTGGCTTCAAGCTCTGAGATGCTCTTTCATTGCAGACTGAGTGGTTTGTTTCAGCACCTCACAGATTATGACCTAGGGAACAAATGCAGGTGGGACATTAATAAAGGGACTGAGTCAGTGGCAAACCATTTTAAAAAGACATTGATAGCTGAATGTGGTCCAGAGGCAAACACATCTCTCTGAGTTCAAGGCCATCCTGATCTACATAATGAATCCCAGGACAGCCAGGCCTACATAGACAGGCTCTACTTAAAACTTAAAAAAAAAAAAGAAAAGAAAAGAAAAGAAAAAAGATGACCTTTGAAAGAAAGCTGGAAGCAGTAAATTTGGACATGCAAGCTATATTATCCACCCCAGTCTTGGGTGTCTGCCTAAGGTTGTGAGCTTCATAACATCTGAGTCTTAGAGCTTTAGTATGTTATGAAACAGAGAAGCTGTTAGTCTTCAGTTCTTTTCAAAATGGGACAGGATACATAATTTCAAACCTCCATGTCATGAGAAATAATTCTTCAAAAAAAAATGTCTAAGAAGTCAGGCATAGTGAGCCAGACCTGTAGTCACAGCTACATGTGAGATTACAAATCTCTTGAACCCAGGAGACTGAAAACCACTTGGATGACAGCAACACCCTTCTATCTTCCAAAAGGGAAAGAGAGACAGTGATTTTAGAACATAGAAAGATGGTATCTGCAAAGAGTCTGAGGGGAGAATACATAGGGGTTGGTGAAGGAGGGTAACATAAACCCTGTTCCTGGGGTACATGCCTTTGGTATGTACCCCAGGAACAATGTCACTGTAGGAATTTACTTAGGAGTGACACAAAGTCAATTCTATTTCTAAAATACCTCTGAAGGTGTTGCCAAACCTAAGCGTGTAAGCAGGAAGGTGCTAGAAGGTCTTTGATATAACCAGGGTGAGGGATGATGCTAGTTTGGTCTCGGGTAGCCAGGGAGTTGTCAAGATTCATTTTGGATGTGTAGCAGTGAGGGTTCTCTAGAGGAGTAGAATTGAGTGAGTGTGTGTGTATGTAAAGTCGATTACTAGAATGGCTTACAACATTACAACCCATAGGGGATGGGTTGTTCACCAATGACTGCATTCACACTCAAGAAGATGAGCGCATGTTAGGTGTTCAGTGCACACACAGAGTTGGATATCTCAATAGCCCAATATGGTGCTGAAGCCTGGGGAGATGGCAGGAGTGGTTTCTGGTTTTTAGTCTACACTGGAGCCGGAAGAAACTCTAGTTTGATGACAGCAGCAACAATGAAGATGAACACACCAACAAGAAATGAAAACAGACATGTGAGTAGCAGTGATTTTCCTCCAGACTCTTATACCTGAAGAAAACTCCTCTCTAGGGGAGGGTCTTCTCCCTAGTTAATCCTTCCTGAGAATGCCCTCGTAGATCTATGTGGAGGTCTGGCTCTTAGCTGCTTCCAGATCTCATCTATTTGACAATCAAGGTAACCGTTATAGAGTGAAGGAGTGGAGAAAAATAAACTACAGAATTGTCACTTGGATGGGTGGACAGTTGGTGGGGCAGTTCATGGCACAGGGTGTGAGGAGGATCTGGCAGAGGGCCTGGTGTGTGTTTATGACCTCCTGATCTTAGACCATAGGCTCCAGAGAGATGAATCAGAAAGAAATTGAAACCCCCCATGTAAAAGCAGGGTAGAAGTATGCAGGGCAACCTTGGTGGGGGCAAGAGAACCAGAAGGAGGCGCAGGTGTTCCCCATGGGTATTCCTGAGACATTAAGCATGGTGAGGCATGGGGAGACTTCTCTTGGTTCTTTGATGTGTAGGCTCTCTCTGTATGTAGTAGGATAAGAGACAAGAATCAGGATTGCATCTGTAAGTGTTCACCCGATCTTCCCCTAAATCCCTCACCCCAGCAGCTTGGTTTGGGGGTGGATTCCAGGAATCCACATGGAGTTCTTAGATGTCTAATTTGTATGTTAGAAGAGCTACAACTTTTTAATGGAATTTAACTACATTATGATCTTAAGGAACTGTCTATGTTAACTACTTGTCTGTCATGGTGAAGTTCCCAGATAAAAGCAACCGAAGGGAGAAAGGGTTTGTTTTGATTCACAGTGCCAGGACCCTTATGGTGTGGAAGTGCAGGAGGAGCTTGGGGCAGTTGGTCACATTGCTTCAGCAGTCAAGAGGCAAAGGAGGATACATTCTGGGTTCAGCTTGCTTTCTCCCTTATATTCAGTCCAGGATCCCAACCCATCAAAAGATGCCAACCACACTGAAGGTGAATTTTCCCACTTCAGTTAATCTCATCTAGATAATCCTTCACTTGTATGTCCAGGGGCTTGCCTTCTAGGTGGCTCTTGATGTTATCAAGTTGACAATTAGTATCAGCCATCACTCTTTGTATATTTATTGATTGATTCAAGATTGATTCTTCGAGTCTGCCCCAGGTGTCTGTGTTGACTGGGTGTTTTTCAGAACTCTCTGTAAGGGACTGGGTCTTGGACAGCAGGGCATGGGGGCTGGGCTACTTCAAAAGATCGAAAACCCAAATATTGGAGGTAAGAGGGTACACTTCACCATTGCAGCAACTGATGTAGAGTGTTAAAATATTCTGTGGATAGTAACATGTCAACTAAAGACTTGTGACTCTTAGCTGACTCCCTCTACCTAGTCTATGGAATCCTCTTGTCTTGTGGTAAGTGTAGAACACCTGTGTCACAGTATTGTTGATAGGAGTTCCTTTACTCACAACATGGCCCAGGATGACAGATATAAAAGAGAGGGTTCATATGTGTTCGTGTCCTGACCCCAACAGTATTATTCTCTCCAAATCTTGACCCCAGTTTATATCAAGGGCCTGAATTGGGGCTACAAGGTTCTATAAAGAACTCCAGGGAAGAATTTGCAATTAAGTCAGTACAACTATATCTGGAAGCCCTATGTGGCTCTGATGTAGGAATCTGTTAACCCAGGCTTTCAAAGTCTTAGTGAGATGTAGGACAAAAGTCAGGTGAAATAAAACTAAATGTTGTGTACTCTAAGAGCCCTTCCTCCATTGCAAGAACAAAACTTAGGGCCTTGCACATGCTAGGCAAGAACTCTGCCTAGCTATATCTGAGTATATCTCTAACTCTTGGTACATTGAGATAGAATCTATTTATGTAGCCCTGAATGGCCTCAAACTTACTATGCAGCCAAATCCAGTCTTGAGCATTCAGTCTTCCTGCCTCACCCTCCCAGGGGCTAGGATTAGAGTTTTGTACCACCACACTCAGTGAACACAGGATAAAGTTAAACTTTTAAAACATACCAAGTGCCCTTACCCTCAGAAAGAGAAAGGGCTAGTACCATGGCATGTTCATGTTATAAGGAAACCATGCCAGATGTAAAAGAAACCCGTCTGAGAGGTGGAGAATCCAATAATAATCTTCCTTGAGGCTACCAGTGTTCAAGGTGGCCAGTATATTGTCACTTACTTTTTTTTATTTTTCTGGATGAAAATTGAAGAATTTTCTTCTGAAATTCACCTTAAGAGAAATAATCTGCCATGCCACGAGAGGTAGGTATGTGCACCTACCTACCTATGTATGCTGTGTCTCACACTGTGGGACGTAACAACTAGGACAAAGGGGGATTTGGCTAGAGCACCCAGGAGTTGATCCTCACTAACATCTCCCTAAGTCAGGCATTTGGGTGCATGTAGTTTGCTGAGAGGTGATTCCAAGAAGCAATAGAAGTGAGATGGGGAAGACAACAGGAGAGGGAGGACAACCAACATAAGACTCACTGTTAAGAGCCACCACCATGTCTTACTGGAGTTCAGAGAGACAAGGAGAAGCTCCTAGGAGTGATTCTTTCTAGAGGCTCATGATGGCACATGGTTTCATCAAATCACTGGGGCCATATCACTCCTGGGTCATGGAGGCCCTGACCTGACAAGACTACAGCCTTCAATCAGGATGGTGTTAGTGTGTGCCTCAGTAAGACACTTGAGCATCTCAGGGGCCTTCAGCATCGGCAGCCCTGAAGATGTTGAACATTTTCTGGTCCATTTTTATCCCCCTGTGGTCTTTGAAATCAGAACAAATGAGACTCATCCCTGCTTTACCCCTGGCTATTGAGAGCAAGGGTCTTGTGGTAGAAGCCATATAAAGCACACCATAGGACCTCCTGTGTCTAAATCTCTGTTTCCAGACTATTGCTCAGTAGCCCCAGGAGCCAAGTTTAGCCACAGTTAGATGGTGCAAGCAGGGAGCTCATCTCCAAGAGGGACTGGTGAGACATGGAAGAAACGGAGTCCAACAAACGCAAGTGTGATCCACTCCTATGGGACTAAACAGCAGTGGTATAGGTGGTCTCCCAAGGAGACAGCTGCAGGCTTGACAGATCAAGTGTCTGTATGTCTTCATGGTGCACAACATGGTCTTAAAGAGAAAACCATAAGAAAAACAGTGCTTAATGAAAGAGAGGGATAGAACATAAAGAAGAGGGGAAAAAAGATTAAGAGAGCAATACTAATGATGTTAACAGTGGGGCAAGTGGGAAATTGACACTGAATGGAAAAACGGGGGAATGTCTTGTAATTTAAATGCTCTGATGAATAAAGAGGTAAGTAGAATAAAAAGAGATTAAAAATAAATCCTAAAACAAACAAGCAAAAGCACACAGCCAACACAATTAAAAGGGAAGTCTAGAATTGAAAGGCTGTATTTTAAATCTAAAATAAAATCCAAATGAGCATGCAAAAGTTAAAACAAGAGCAGGAATTGGAAATGAAGTAAATATAGCCCTTCAAAATGATTAAAAAGAAAATAAGACAAGATTTCACCAGCTCCCACTCCCACCTCCCCCACAGAACATCCTGGAATAATCTTGAGCAGCTATGGAAAAGGAAACTGAACAGAGGAGGAAGCAAGGAGCCTGCAGATTAGCCGAGCCTCACCATTGGGTTAGGAAGAAGCAAGAATAAGTGGTACTGCAGAGTTCAGCTGCAGGGAGTGTTCAGAATGAGCCAGAGAAGAATGCAGGGGAGAAGTCCAAAGATAAGATAAAGGAGAAATCCCTAGAGTGAGCACTGATTCACCACCGGAATCCTTGGTGCAGATGGCTGTCTGTAGTTAGAGGTGAGAACCTGATGAGCTTCAGGCATGCTTTATTTAGACCCTAAAGAGAGAATATACATATGAATGCTGAGGGTGTGTGTGTGTGTGTGTGTGTGAGTGTGTGTGTGTATGTGTGTGTATGTGTGTGTGTGTCTGTGTGTGTGTGTGTCTGTGTGTGTATGTGTGTGTGTCTCTGTGTGTGTGTGTCTCTGTGTGTGTGTCTGTGTGTGTGTGTGT
>CAJQZJ010032307.1:4727947-4760886 GCA_907164525.1 Lophiomys imhausi
TGTGTGTGTGTGTGTGTGTGTGTGTGTGTGTGTGTGTGTGTGTGTGTATGTGTTTATGCATGGTTCTATATGCAACTGGAAACCATAGGTTAATTGAGGGGATCCCTGCAAGGGTCACAGAGAGTAGTGAATCACACAGAGATAAGAATGAAAACCTGATGCATATTGACTTCATCAACCTGGATCAGACTTCAGGGAGTCTAATAATAGATGGCTTATTCCCAGTGTATTTAAGCCCACTACAATTTGAAAAAAAAATTTCTGGTATAATACAATTCCTGGTGCACAAAGAAGCATAATTACATTGAAATTCAACTCGGAGTAGTATGATTTCTTCCAAGAAGATGGATTCTAGAGACAGACTACCTGTATTAGCTTAAAAGCCTAACATTCTGGTGGTGGTGTATCCCTGGATGGGAATTCTTGTGTATCTTGGATATCTTCGAGCAGACTCATCTCATTTCATTCACTGATTTGAAGTTCTGTAAAGCTCTTCTGTCTGTTTCTGGATAAGTTTTAAAGTTTTCAATTAAGACTGTCTTCAGTGGAACTATGACTGAAAATTGTCATTGAGGATTTCCTGATATCAATCAGGCTTTGCCTGACAGATGCCTTTAGGAATTGCTCACTCAAGACAACCTTTTATTTTTTTTTTAAATACTTTATTTTTTTTTCTTCAAGTTACATCTCAGTCACAAACCCCTCCCTATTCCCCCTTCCTATCCCGCCCTTCCACCCTCTTCCCCCCAGAAGTTTCCCCTTTCAGTCCAACAGATGGTTCCTTCTCTTATAACAGTAAGTATTATACAAAACAACAGATATAAATATGCCACATTTATGAGAGTTAAATGGCCCAGTATACCTTCCCAATGTCCAGTTTATACATATTTGGCCCCTGACCTTAACATTCTACTATCTAACCATCTCCATGAGTTTAAAGGTCTATATCTGACTCAACATTCATAATAACTTGCAACACACCTTTTATGAGAGCCTCAGTGTTGAGTTTTCCAACTGTGAAAATGGGAGGATTTCAGAGTGCAAAGCCATGTGCTGTTTCTAGCATAGAGATTTCTCCACCTAGGTAAGTAAACTATCTGTTTTCCCTTCACTGCCCTAATGTGCAGTGCCATTCTAGTTAACATGCCACTGGATGACATGTTAGCATGCCATTGGTGAGGAAGAGGCATGGTGACCCCAATGCAGTTACAGTATTTCCTGTGCAGAAATGCGGGCTATGGAAACTGTTTTGAGTCCTTCCAGGACACAGTATCTCAGTGGCTGCTCTCTCTTGCTTTTTTTTTTCTTTCTTTCTTATTATTAAAGGAAATGTTTTCATTAAAACAAATTCTCTTTCAGACCGCAAGCTTAATTCTGATGCCCTAGGAAGTAGATAATCACGGGCCAGTTGTATATTCTAGTCTCTGGCTTCCTACCAAGGTTTGATTCGCAGGGTCCTTGCTATTGTCAGAGAGATGACTTTTCTCTTATATTTTTGGTTGTGAGCCTAGCCTTTAACAGCTGAGCCATCTCTCCAGCCCGAGATGACTTTTCTCTATTCACTGTTGAGCATCCTTCTCGGCTCTCTCTGTCTTTTCAGTTTAAAATGTAGTCCACAGAGCATTGATGAATACAATCAAGAAAAACTCAAGTTCTTGGCTATTGGCAGGTTTTGTAGTGAAATAAATGAAAGGGCCCAGGGCCCAATTATGGACAGTACCTCCTACGTTCTTAAAGCCTTTCTTCTTGGCCAGGGGGCCAGAGATATCCTAAGTGGACTCAAGTTGGCCGACACATTTACCGGAGTGTGTTTTAGTTTAGCCTAGATTATGTTCCTTGACCTTCACTCCATTTTTGAAGGCCATTACAGACTAGCAGTGAAATAATAAATGGCTACAGGAATGAATTAAAGATATTATCACAGAAGTGCTGGATTTCACCGACTATCATTTTCTCATCAGTCAGAACTATGAAGAACTAATTTTAGCTACTAATGTTTTCATGTTTCTCAGGCTGAGCTAGACCTCTGTGTTCCATGAGAAGGTCCAGGAAACAGGTTGAGCATTTATTATGGCAATGCCATTCTAATTAGAGGATGGGTTCAATTCCACCCTGTGTATTGATTTCTGAATCTTTGTGATAAACAAGTTGTAGTTTTGTACTGAACACATGCTTTGTTATAGAAAAAACATAGAATAGTAATTTCTAGTTTTATGTTTTTGTTTGAGAAATTTAAGATTGAGAAAAAACCCATGACATAGGAAAAAGAAAATAACTGTATTATTTTATTTTTGTATCCTAATAATACTGTTATTATTAATAATCATTGTTATTTTAATTATTATTGTCTTGGGGATTGAACTCAGAGCCCTCACTCCAACCACCTCAGCTTTGTTAATAGACCATTTGTGATATGAATGATGACCTGCCTTTGTCTTTGAACCTGGGAAAGTGAGCAGCATGCGACTCTGGCAGTTTCCTTTACCCTTTCCATGAAGTAGATCCTAGCAACAGCCTATGAAATTCCAGATCTGCCTTGGGTATCCTCACTGTTGATACAGAGAGCTGCAGCTACATGGCCTCTTTGATCTTTGGATAATTTATATTCTTCATGAAACTGTGTCCCCTAGAAAGCCTTCATATGCCATGGACTCCCTCCCCCCCCCCCCCCCCCCCCCCCCCCTCTCTCTCTCTCTCTCTCTCTCTCTCATACACACACACACACACACACACACACACACACACACACTTCATAAGCATCACCAAAATACAAACTGATTGTTGCAGATTAAACCCATTCAATAACTGACACAGACTGGGGATTATCTACAACCCATTCAATAACTGACACAGACTGGGGATTATCTACAGTCCATGGTTTTATTCCCCACTTACTCTATTTCCTCTTTAATATGTGATTTTTCAACACCACTATGTACATTTTTTTCACATTCTGAGGCCTGGCAATCTACATCTGAGAAAGTTCTCAAGTGAGCCCGATACACACAGACATCTGATACCTATTCTTTTTTTTTTTTTTTTTTTTTTTTTGCCTCGGCCTGTAGCTGGCGGTTAAAAGGGCAGCCCGCAACGGGCAGGCGGCCCCAGTTATGCGCCAGCAACTGCTATGGCGCCGCAGCTTAACCCCCGGCACCACGAGAAGATGCGCCGGGGGCTCAAAGGCAGCGCGTGATACCTATTCTTTAGTGAAATGTTAGCTGAGAATAATTCTTTGCTCTAAGATTCTCAGTGTGATGATGCCCCTTCCACTAATTGTCTGTGTGGCACAAGAGCAGTCTTTGGAAAGTTTCCTTCGAGCCAGTAGAGTCTCACAAAATCCAGGCCTAATTTTGTAGCAAGAGGATCATTCAGAACGCCTAATCAACTTTAATGCCAGAAGTAATAGTCTGCCTATTGAGTGTTTAATTTTCTTCAGTGTATTTCTTTATTTCTAAAAGTCTGAGTCTTCTATTTTTAGACACGTTTAGCATTGTTAGCATGTAGTCTTTATCTGATGGTATCAGCATCTGCAGCCTTTGTGCTTCTGATTTGTGGTGTTTTGCTTATCCCGGCTAATTGCATCTTATTTCCTTTTGCATTTAAGCTTGTCTTAGTCCGTTCTTGCTGCACTCAGAAACACCACAGTTAAGTAATGATAACTAATATAAATTTATTTTTCATAGTTCTAGAAACTGGGAAGTCCATTATGCGATTACCTTAGGGATTAAATTCTATCATATGTTTGTTGTTGGGGGAGGGTACATTCATTCAAACCATAGCGGCATTTCATCTTAATTTTAAACTCAGGTTCCTTCCCTCAGTGGAGAACTTCTGAAGCCTGACTTTAACATTCACTTTTTCTAAGTGTTTGGTTTTGCTTCTGCCATTAACAGGGTAGGGGATTCCTAACCAAAACATTACAAGCTTTGTTTCTGGAGATTCAAAGAGGCTTCTAGGTTGAAATTTTCAAAAGAGTAGCCCCAAGGCTTCCTCTCAAAACTAGCTTCACTCATGAGAATTTTAGAGACCAAATGGTTTGAAGACCTCTTCTCTCTCTCCCTTAATGGGTAGTGATGGTCTTACCTTACTGGCATATTGTTAGCAGCAGAAGTACAATGGTGCAACTGTGTGGTTATGAGAAAACAAGGACTATGGTCCAAAATCATTAATTTTCTACTAAAAGCCAAATCATAAGTATACTAAGCTTTTCAGATGATATGGTTTCTATCATAACTGTCCTTGTTGTGAGGAAGCTGCCATAGATAAATGGGAGTGAGGTGTTGTGAATATGGTCTAATAAAAGTTTGTTCATAGATGCTGACATTTGTATTTCATATCGTTATCATATGCCATGTAAAATTCTCTCCTTCCACCATTTGAAAATGTAAGACTCATCCTCTTCTCCTTGGCCTTACAAATCCTGGTGGGTGCTGGGTGTTTGGCCCATGAGCCCATGAGCAATAGTTTGCCAAATCCTGGTTTGTGATGGTAGTGATGATGACCATGATATGCAGGAGTACTAGGGATGATGGTGATGGTGATGAGGGTAGTGATGGTAGAGTCCCAGTGCAGGGGATGATGATGATAGCAGTAATGTGATACTAATTTCAAAGTCACTAAGCAGTGATGATGGTATGGATAGCACCCCTGCGGGTGGAGTTAGAGGTGGGCCTGGGAGTGGTGTTGAGCTGATGGTCATGTTGATACTGCTTGTGACAGTGGTAGTAATGGTGGTGGTGGCACTGCTCATGGTAGTTATAAATTATGCTCATGGTAGTAGTGAGGGTGGTGGGGCTGGCACTGATACCCATGTGGTACTGCTGGTGATGAAGAAGCCTCGTCTTCCCACGCCTTCCTGCAAAATGCCATGCTGATGGATCTGTTAATCATTCTGATTTTGTCTATTCATATTGCAGTATACATGTGTTGAAATATTCCATGCTGTACCCCACACATTAGTACAATTATGTGCTTATACATTTTTTAAGTTGCTTGAGGAGATGAGAGAAGAGTAGAGAATCAAAAAGCTATGGGGAGTTAACATGATTTTTAAAGGAAGCAATGGCCCAAATATGCCAAGTGTCTTTATCTTGGAATCTCATCATAAGTGCTAGATTACTCTGGCCATTAATAAATCGGGTTAAGAATGAATAGTGACAACCTCAGTGGTGCTACGAGGGGATCTCACTCTTCAGCAGAAGTTTGGGTTGATGTGTGAGCAGAAAGTACCAGGTCACATTGTAATTTGTCACTTAGGGTAAGATGCTGTTCAGATGATGGTCCTGAAGCTTCACTGTCACCCTTGCTGCATCACAGGCTTTTCTGTGGGTTTGCATTAGAGGCAATTTTTAATAATAATAATAACAACAACAGCAATTGATATGGCTCCGGATTCTTCATTGACAGTTCCCACTGCTGGATCCCATGTATTTGTACTAAAGGTGAATTTTCATTGTTTAATGAAGATTTACAATTGTTTTTTTCTTTAAGAATAGATATTATATGCTTAGCTAGGGGAGCTGGCTATTTACCCACAAGACTTGTAGCAGTGTTGGGGCTCAGGAGCAACTGGAACTGGCTGCCCTCTGGGTGCTTTGCTTAATTGACCAGTATGGGAAGGGGTTAAAAGTGCTGGGAGTGATCAGGCCATTACATACCCAGGGCCCAGGCTCAGCTAATGAGCAATTACTTTAATTTTTCTCCCTCAGTTTCCTGGGTTGTTTTTACCTACAGCTTCTTTTTTGGGAAGCTGCTCCTTAGGTTGAGTTTTGTACTAAATGTGACTACCATCCACAGAAATCTTAAGGTTCTTGACAGCAATGGAGATTGAGCATTAGATTTTTCTAACTTTTCCTGTATCCCTCTCACAAGTAAACATTCAGGCTATTAGTTTAGGCCTGTCAGTCATGAAAGGGAGGTGACCACCTTTCTCATTAAACAATGAAAAAGACCTTTAGTACAAATACATGGAAAATCCTCAATACATGGGGTTCACCAGTAGGGAATGTCAATGGAGGAGGCAGAGCTAGTTGTTGTTATTTATTATTGACCACCTGGGTCAACTGAGAAAAATCAGAGAAAGAGGGGGAAATACAGATTTTTTAAACCTAGATTTACTGATATGTTCAGAAACAAAGAAAAAGTCATATATGAATTTTAGTCACTCTGTTTTGTCTTTACTTCCTTATTTGTGCATTTGTTTGAAAATAATTACGCTTGCAGCACTGATCGCCAGAATGTTTCGTTCTTCTAGTTTTTTTTTTTTTTTTTTTTTTTTTTTTTTTAGAGCAAAACCTTTTATTAAGCATTAGACACAGGTGAGAGAAAACCCAGCCAGTAACATATAATCCAGATTTCTACACAGACGCTTCCCTGTGTAATTCTGCCTTATTCATGATTCAGGATGGTTTCCCAACAGGCCAGTCTGAAGGAAGACTGGATGCTGGGTGTGTGAGAGGAGAAGAGCATAAACTGGTTTGGATTGTGCTCTTAGTATGGAAGGTGGAGACGAGGCTTCAGCAAGGGCTGCCTAATATCTGTAAGAACTGAGATCCTCCAGGGAAGTCACCTGCCACCTGTGGTGTCTGTGGTTCGCTACGGTGTTGGTTTGTTCCCCATTGAGGCTGTTTCTGGGGGGGATGGTCTAGCCCTGCAGATGTTTCAGAGGCACACACCTCCCAACTGAGCATGAGGTTTGTCACCTGTGTTCCATCACATTCTTTCATCCCAAAGGTCTCTACTGAAAGTGTTGCAAGATTCACATTCTTGGTTCATATAAAGTTATTTTTACTCTCACTGTATGCCTACCAAAGGAAAGAACCATTTTATCAGTCACTCAACAGAAGACTGGGATTGTAATTAGCTCAGTGTTATCTGAGGACTTAGTGACACTAATTAGCACTTCCCCCAAATTAAAGCTGCAACCAAATGCAATGTGTGCATACAATGGAATACTATTCAGTTCTAAAAGGGATAAAGGGCATGTTGACATGTGCTACAGCATGGCCCACCTTGAAAGCAACATGCTAAAGGAAGGAGCCAATCAAAACAGGTTTGATTGATTCTGTTGGTGTAAAATGTCCATTATAAGCAAATTCAGAGACAGAAGGACAGAGTAATAGTGGCTAGGGGCTGGGAAATGGGTGTGGGAAAGCCTTTTAGGGGCAGAGTGATGTGAATGCTATAGAGTTAGTAGAAAGAGTTGCACAGCTCTGAATAGTCCATGGCCCACTCAGTACTGCATTTTAAAAGTTAGCTAAGTTTTAAGACCCATGAATTCTGTCTCAATAGAGCTGATATTTTAAAAAGAATGAGAACTAGGGATGTAATTCAGGAGTGCAACACAACCTAGAATCCCCATCAAGGAGAAGAGCACTGCCTAGAGTCCTTATCACTGCAAACAAGAAATAAATGAAATTGTTAATCGAATCAGTTTATTGTTTTGGTACTGTAATGAGATACTCGAGACAGTCCATGAAAAAAAAAATTAACTTTATTTTGGAAGCCAAACAGCATGCCACAGATTCTTGTAAGAGCTACTTTTGGCTATATCACCTCATAGCAGAGTTCAATAGTGAGAGATGAAGGGAAGAAAGGAGAGGGGGTGGCCATGAAAGTTAGAAGGTTGATGAGTCTGGCTCAAGTTTTTATACCCCATCCTTTCTTCTGTTCTCTTTCTCCTTCCCTTCTTTTCTCCCTCCTTTTTTTCCCCGGGGTTTCCCTGGATGTACCTTCATATCTTCCCAGGGCACTCTGACTTGACTTAAAAACTGCACTAGGCTCCACCTCTCAAAAGTTTCTCCCAGGTGCTCAGAGGAACAGACTCCCAGTACATGACCTTGGGGACAAACTACATTCAAATCAGAGAACCAATTTAAGCATCCCACAGGTACCCGGAGCATTCACTATTTCAGCCGAGTTCGGGGCCACTCTCTGTTCCACAGCTTTTCAGTCTGAGGGCCAATGAGGGAGGCTAACCTGGTCTGAGTGGTCCCAGGCTGGTCATCTTGGGTCTTCAGAACAGTGAGGAGATCACACCCTGGCATCAAGTATACCTGGGTTCCAGTCCCACCTGTCCCTTTTGCTGGCCACAGTATCCTTTCTCTTGGCATTTCGATCAACAGCTGTTCATTTTAGGACCTTGTAGAATCCTAAAGACATTGCCAGGGCCTCAGTGAGGCACCAGCCCACAGGTGGCCCAGAGCATTCATTAGTTTAGCATTCAGTGAGCTGTGTTTTCTTTTGTGCCTTAAGGGGCAGGAGAAAACTGTTTCCCAATCCCTTGTGAGAGAGTCCATCTTTCAGGGCAGGCTTAATTTTTTTTTTTTTTTTTCGAGACAGGGTTTCTCTGTGTAGCTCTGGCTGTCCTGGACTCGCTTTGTAGACCAGGCGGGCCTCGAACTCACAGAGATCCGCCAGGGCAGGCTTAATTATTCCACCTTCTGAGACTGCTTTGTGGAACTAGAATACCAGTTTATCAATTAGTGATGAGGAACTATTCTCTTGGGGACAGAAGACACAATGACCTTGTGACCCCATACACCCTTTCCCTGTAATCAAACACTTTATGAATTTGCAGAGAGAATTAACAACCATCTTGCAGACCTGCTTCTGATTTTTATGATAAAATTCCAACACATTCTTCTTCCCCCTGAAGGCCAATATCTTTATGTCTGTTTAAATCTCTACGAGGTGAGGGGCTTCCACTTGGATATGCCAAGGTGCCCACTTCTCCAAGCCCTGACCAAAGAGTTGCAGTTGTTTGGTGGTATCTACAGGCATATTGGCCATACATAAATTGTAGTTATGCCAGCCAGGTTTCTAGGACAGCAATTGTTCTCCAAGTAGCAAGCTCTGTATACAGCTGTAGTTTTTGTTGTGAAACACCACTGTATTTTAAAAAATAAAATGAAAAATAATTTTTAAATTATTTTTAATAAATAGAGGAGACACATCTTTCTGGCATCTGTAAAGTGACACAGAGCACCCACGACAAGATACAATATGTATGTGAGTCAGTGTGAGAGTGTGTGGATCTGTGCTTCAGTGCACAAGTGTGTGAAAGTATGTGTTTGTGCATAAGGAATATGTATAAAAAGGTGAGTCAGAGTGAGAGTGCTAATACGTGAGTGCATGTTTGTGTGTATATCACTGTGTGAGTATATGAGTGTGTTAGAGTGTTTGTATGTGATTTGTGAATGCATGAATGTATGTGAATGTAGGAGTGTGAGTATGGGGGATTGTTGTGAGAATATAAAGTATTTATGCATGAGAATGTGGAAGTGAGTGTATGAGAGTTCTGTGAGTTTGAGTGTGTGAATGAGAGTATGTGAGTGAGACTGGGTGTGAGCGATGTGTGTGCTTGAGGTGTTTAGTTCATGTGAATGTGCATGACCCCGTAAGTATGACTGCAAATGTGAGTATTTGAATGGTTGTGTGTGTGTGTGTGTGTGTGTGTGTGTGTGTATGTGTGTGTGTGACAAGAACTTAGAAAGGTTTGGGGAAGCAAGGAAAAGAAAAACTATAAGTCGTTCAGTAATTTGATCTCTAGGGAGCTAAGGCTCAGGCCATTGGAAGCCTATGGGAGAAGATAGGACACTGGCCTCAGTATCACCATATCATAGTGGTATACTATGATACTGGTGCTAGGGCATTTATCCATTGGCTAGATGAAACTGCAGGAGATATTCTGAAACACTGCTGGCCTGACCTGGCTGGGGCCATCAGCTCCTAAGCAGTGGAGGCCTGGATGGGAGAGATACCCATTAGGTCACCTCATCTGGTATGTGTGAACTTACCATCATGGCCTCACCTTTTCCTTGTCTAAGGGTCTAAGCAGAAGCAAGAGTCTTCATCCTCCCCTCTTTTCTTCCCTCATTACACTGGGTAATTTAAAGAGATCTGGGTCTGGGGTGTACGTCCTGGAGGTAAAAGCATGGAGCTCCTGTTCCTGCGTCCCCCTTTTAATCTCCCTAGCCTATACATGGTGCAGCTGCCCTGGCTTTTGTCCTGTCTTCTCCCTGCTTAAGGCCCTAAGAATATGGCATGGATCGTGCCCTGCTCTTTGTAACTCCACGCTACGCTTCCCGGCTTTCCTTAAATGGAAAAGCTTTATCCCCAAACTAGGTTGCTGCCCATGTGTTTCTTCCTCCCAGGCACATTCCACCTTTTCCCTATCCCTTGCCAAACCACAGTGTTAGAGCAAAGCTGGCTTTCTCCTGTGCTGTGGGCAGCATCCCAGCCAGGGTGTCCAGGACCACTCATCCGGCACATTTGCTCAGTTGGTGCCAATAGATGCTTGTCAAGTAGATGCACAGTTGTGCCTGCTTTGCCCTTGCCAAATGCAGGTTGTTTGATGTATGACCATTTCCTTCCTTCCCCTGCTTCTGATGGATAATCTGGGTACCCCATTTTGACCCTTTTACAGGTGAATTTACATTGGTAACTGAGTCCAACTGTGCTATGAGGAGATGCCTGGGTCCCTCTGAAGCCTATTGCCCTCAACCAAAAACTGGCTTTCACTTGCACTTCTTTTTTCTTATAAAGAAAAGCATTTATTGGAACTTGCTTACAGTTTCAGAGGTTTAGTACATTGTCATCATGGTGGGGAGCATGGTGGGGAGCATGGCCGCATACAAGCAGACATATAGAGAGCTGAGAGTTCTACATCCTGATTTGCA
Organism: Lophiomys imhausi; assembly: GCA_907164525.1. NCBI lineage: Eukaryota > Metazoa > Chordata > Mammalia > Rodentia > Muridae > Lophiomys > Lophiomys imhausi. The sequence continues at coordinate 4,738,627 of CAJQZJ010032307.1, forward strand.
GGCAGCAGGAAGATACTCTGGACTTGGAATAGGTTTTTTGAAACCCCAAAGCCCACCCCCAGTGATTCGCTTCCTCCAATAAGACCACATCTCCTAATTCTTTCAAATAGTTAAATCTATGAGCCTATGGGGACTATTCTCATTCAAACCACCACAAATAACTTCACTCATTCATTCTTCAGGATATTGCCACTTCATGCTTACAATCTTTTTTTTTTTATGGTTGAGGAGAAGGTTTATTGTAGATATTAGGAAGAGTACAGTCAGAGGCATCTGGAAGAGTGCAGACTGAACATGGTCAACAGGCTGAATTGAGCTTTTTTTTTGGGGGGGGGGCAAGGGGGCCAAGAGAGATCCAGGAGTGGAGCAGTCAGGAGGACTGGAAGCCAGGGTCTGCTTCGGTGTGTTAAATAGCCACGTCACTTAGTGATTTGTCCTGAGTTTCCTTGAGACTTAACATTCCATCCTTTTTGTTGATGATAAGGAGTAATGCAATCTCTTCTATAACTACTTTCTTCTGAAACTGGGGTATTGTTGTTGGAGCCCAAGAAGGCTGGAATATTGGTCAAAGCCAGGAAGGGAGAGAGGAGTGCAGGTTGGGGAACAGATTCTTATCTGCAGGTTGGTGGCCTTGGTTCACCTTTATTAAGTTTCTAAAATCAGCACATCTCTGGTCGTTAGATATCATCAACCGTAAATAAACTAGAGATGGTGCTCTGTTAGAATGTGGTTCATTCCCCAGAGGCTTATGCAGGGAAGTCCTTGCAAAGGTCTTTTTTATGGAGACACTGAGATGCCACTAGAGGAAGCTAATTAGGTCACAGGGGTCCTGTCCTCATGCATGGATCAATGCTGTCTCTTGGAATGGAGGAAGACTGGATCAGTACTCTTAAAAGCATATTGTAAATCTGTGCTACTCTGTGTGTTAGGCCCTTCCATGCCTTTTTGCTTTCATTAGTACACTGACACCATGATATTTGGACTCTTCAGACACCAGATTCATGAGCCACACAAACTTCTTTTTACAAGCTATCCAACCTCAAGTGTTTTACTGCAGCAACACAAACCAGGCTAAGATGAGTAGAACCGTCTCCTTTCCTAATCAAGTCCATAGTGGCTTGATGCTCTCTGCTGGCATCTGTGCCAAAACCTTGTTGATGAAATTCAAATGGCAGCTTTTGCTGCCAAGGCCAAGTTCTAGGATATCACTTGTTCATCAACAGAGCTGGTGGGAGATAAAGTTTAACTTGGGACCTTGAGATGCAATCAGCATTCAAGAGAGCCCTTCAGAAGATCTGATGCCAGCAGAACCTTATACCCAGAGCCCTTAGGAGAGAGATGGTTGGTTTGATTGGCTATTGACCCCAAATACCAGTTTATGTATTTTTCAGATGGGCCAACATGAATAAATTTATAAATCTTTTATAAAAATCTCTCCTGTTAATTTTGTTTTGATGAATTAAAAGTAACTCCTCCAATACACACATACACATACACACACACACACACACACACACACAGAGGGAGAGAGAGAGAAACACACACACAGACAGAGTCCCTGTCCCATACACAGCAGTAACAGAAGTACCTAGTACCATATTTCATGATTTGTACATAAAACCTCATCTATCCAGCTGGGCAGAGTGAGCTGGGTCTCTGTGGCATCACCAGGACCAACAACAGAACCTGACCCCTAAACGGCATCCAGGGGATGAAGCATGAGGAATGACAATTTGAAACGGGAGACAGACAGAGAGAGAGAGAGAGAGAGAGAGAGAGAGAGAGAGAGAGAGGACAGAGAGAGAGAGACAGAGAGAGAGAGAGAGAGAGAGGACAGAGAGAGAGACAGAGAGACAGAGAGAGAGAGGACAGAGAGACAGAGAGAGAGAGACAGAGAGAGAGAGAGACAGAGAGAGAGAGAGAGAGAGAGAGACTAGTTCTAGACTAACAACAGTAGAAGCATTGAGAATAAATGACCAAATAAGTCCCAAGGAAACAGGCAGAAGTGGGCATGGAAGGAGGTAAGAACTCTGCCTCAGCCCAAGTGCGCTCTGTTGCCTTTTGCTGCCTTTTATTTTGATTTTCTAGGAGAGGAAATTCACAACAGGTTTCCAGTGATTCTTCGGAAGCGGAAGCAACTTCAGGTAAACAGTCGCCTCATTAACCTTCATGGGAACAGGAGTTGGGCTGCTGTGCTTTGAGTGTCTTTTATGAACTGGGCCTGTGACCCTGAGCCAGCACACCACGCCTGTGTTCCACACCAGGAGCTTGTGACAGAGGGCTAAAGATGTTGAACTGCATCTTGCCAGCAGATAGTTTTCTCCCTGTGAAGTAAGGACAACTGAGGAACTATTCTTGTGGAATTAACCAGCCGCTGGAGGAGAATCCTCAGCTTGCCTCATCATGATTTCTTTTCACATATGTGACTTCTATGAGGCTTTTATTTATTTAATTTTCAGTGTATATACATGTATATATGCATATATACATATACATATGTATATATACATATATGTATATAAATGTGTATATATATATATATATACATGTAATAACAATTTTAAAAGGCCATGAATTTGAAGGAGAGTAGGGAGGGACATATGAGAGGGTTTGGAGGGAGGAAAGGTAAGGGAAAATATTGTAATTATGTTATAATCTCAAAATAAAACAAAAAAAGAGAGCAAATTATCAACCGTAAAATAAAACAACTTGTCCCGTGGTAACAATGCTAAAGAATAGTGTCAGACCCTCACCCATACTTACCTCCTGTCTCACCAAGTCTTAAGGCTTCATGTGCACACTGGGATGGAGAGATCTTATACAAATACAGATTGTTAATTCAAGAGGTATGTATCCTGCTGCTGCTGCTGCTGTGCATGTGTGCTGTGTGCATATGGGTGGAGCAGGGGACAGACCCAGGGCCCAATATGTACTAAGTATATTCTGTCTCTCTGAGCTCCCTCAGCTCCTTTACATTTTTAACCAACACCCAGGTTGCACTGAGGCTGCTGTGTGTCACAAACACATTGACTAACTACAGGGTTGCTCTGAAAGAAATGAAGACATATCTGCCTTAAGACACCTTAATGTTGAGCCTACCTCTAGTGCACAGACAACTCAGGGAGATAACACTAGGGCTCTTTCTGATCGCTTACTACTGAAGACTGTTTCTTTCAACACATAGTCACTGACTGCTGGCACCATATGTTGTGCAGGAAAGGGAAAATATGCCACCAATTCCTTGGTCTTAAGTTCCTCCCTGGGTAGAAATGGGACGCTGACTTCAGCAGGTATCAAATTGGCACAGAAGAATGCGGTGGGAGTCACAAGAAAACAAGTCAAGAGGATGATAGGGACTCCCTAGCCAACAGAAAGGTTACTTCTGGTTGTCCAAGAACATGCAACACAATGGAAGAGGCTGAATGTGAACAAATGCAATCAGTAGCTGCTAGCAAGATATTTACAAGGCCTTGGTAGAAGGAACTCAGACTGAGAAGCTGGGCCTTCAAGATTTCTCTAGGTTTGCTAGACCACGGTGATACACTGAAGAGCAAGCCGAGGCCTACTCTGTAGAAGGATTAAGATTGGACCAGAAATATCCCAGAAACACATTATGCTTTCCTGGGAGACATGGAGCATAGAAGTGCTCTTCAAACATGTTACCCTCGGTGTGTTACAGTCACCCCTGCAACATCTCTCCTCAAGTAGTTTAATTCAAGATTCTAGTTCTCAAATTGTAAAAATATCTCCACAGACTGACATGTCAAAACCACATAGGCAGAAGTGATGGTGCAGTGTGACCCCTCTTAAACTGTACATGGTTTCACATTAATAATTCTTATTATCTCCCATGGATATGCTGTCATTTGACTTCACTATTTGAATCTGACTTCAGAATTTTCAATTATTCACAAAGGTCCTCAGCACCACTCTTCTTTTCATCAGAGTGCAATTTTAGATTACTGCATTTACAACAACATCCAATAAAATATCTATAAGTAGAAGATACATAAATATTATAGAAAATATTATAGAAAAATTAGTGCTAGAGGAGCCTGAGATGAATCTTGTGTGTGTGTGTGTGTGTGCGCATGTGTGCATGGGTGCGTGCGTGTGCATGCATGCATGCATGTGTGTGCGTGTGCGCACGTGTGTGTGTGTGTGTGTGTGTGCGTGTGTGCACATGTGTATGTATGTGAAGGTCAGAAGTTGACATCAGGTGTGGTCTTCAACTGTTCTTTACCTTAGTTAGTGAGGCGGGGTCTCTCACTGGACCTGGAGCTTGCAGATTGAGCTAGACTGACTGGCCGGCAGGCTCCAGGGATCCTCCTGTCTCTGCCACTGCAATGCTGGAATTACAGGTGTGTACCATCACAGCTGGCATTTTTCTTTTATGTGGGTTCTCGGGATCAAACTCAGGTCTTCATGCTTTCACAGCAATCCCTTTTCTAATTTCTCCATCTCCTCATCCCATATGAGGTTTTATATATAATGGCTCTTAACATGCAATATGAGATAATGCACTCATTACTTTCTTAGAATCTTAATCTCTTCTCCTTTTTTCCTCTCTCTCTATGTCCTTCCTCTCTCTCTTTCCTTCTACATTGTGTAAGCCTAGATGCTAAAATATTGAAGGGGCAACAATTTGGAGTCAGTGTTCATGTGCCAGTTTGGTGCACATTCTACTAGGTAGTGCACACAAGAATGCACTAGTATGTACACAAAGTATCCTCTAAGGGTGGAACTGTTTCCACATACAGCATAGTGGCCTGGTCTTCCTGTCAATTCTTTTTCTTGTCTGTGCAGGATATCATTTTTAACTGTGTGTTTGGTGTGTTCTCCTGCTTGAATGAATGGTTGTGTACTTGGAAGAGTCAGTCCTCATTATAGACACACAATTCTATTTCTCTGTAGACCATTGGGATGCTAATGTGATTCTCAGAGTTTCAGGATATCTGCTGGCAGGCACAGGCTTCTGTAGGGCTGCAGTAGATCCGCTACTGCAGCTTCCTCCATTTGGAAGCAAACACTTCATACAGATTCAGGTAATCAATTTCTGGCTTAATCTGGATGCCACTCTAATGGTGCCTTTTTAAAATTCACAGAACAGGATGGACTGTGTATTTATCTGACTCCATAGCTACTATGCATGTCAGATGACTAGTAAACTCTGACGCATTGTGGGTCTGTGCGATGAGTTTTGCGTAATTTTCATCTCTGTTTCCTGCTCCTCCAGGGAAATGGGTCCTATGGGGCTCCTGTGACCAGTGAGTACAGCCTGCTAGCCTGACGCCCAACAGGAAGGGAGTCTACCATGGACAGCATCGTTGAGCAGAAGAGTATCCTGGTACACAGTAAGATCAGTGATGCTGGCAAAAGGAATGGTCTAATTAACACCAGAAACTTGATGGCTGAGAGCAGGGATGGTCTAGTGTCTGTTTACCCGGCACCTCAGTACCAGAGCCACAGGCTAGTGGCTAGTGCAGCCTCTGGTGCCCTGGAAGGAGGCAGAAGTGAGCCAGTGCAGCAGCTGCTGGACCCAAACACACTGCAGCAATCTGTGGAGTCCCATTATCATCCTAACATCATCCTCTACTCAGATGGGGTGCTCCGCTCCTGGGGAGATGGTGTGACCACTGACTGCTGTGAGACCACCTTCATTGAGGACCGGTCACCCACCAAAGACAGCCTAGAGTACCCCGATGGGAAATTCATCGACCTCTCGGCTGATGACATCAAAATCCACACACTGTCCTATGACGTGGAGGAGGAGGAGGAGTTACAGGAGCTGGAGGTCAGAGGATGTGCTTGTTGGGGACCTTCTGGGATTGGGGCTGTGGGGCCTGGGGGACACCCATGAATGCTTAGCAAAAGCCAGGGAATGAAATTATCATGCAAAAATGCAGAAGGTATTCTTGGTACAACTTTACTCCTGAGCTTTTGTGGAGAATGAATGAAATGGAAAAAGACTGCAAGTTGTGGCAGTCAGTCTGGTCAATGATGACCTGTGGTAATAGCCCTGTGGGTGGATTAACAGACACCAGCACTGGATGGCAGGGCAGTTGGGGACACTGCCACTGAATAACTGACAAGGGATACATGAGGCCAGAGACACTTGGTGTGGGAACAATTGGAGAAGTGTTTTGCTGTCATAGTATGTCCCTTAGTTTGACACCTGAAGTTTCTACTAGTAGATCATTGCTATCTCAGAACTCTCCAGAAGACACAATATAAGTTTAGAAGGGGAGATAAGGGAATTAAACCTGGGATCTCTCCTATACTGGAAAGCATTCGTCCTTTGAACTATGTCCCTGAATCCAGCACGCCTTACTTCATTAGCAGTTGATGCAAGTGAGGACATTTGAATCACACACACAAAGGCATACAAGCAGGCTCTGTGACCTAGGGAACAGTGGTTGCCAGCCATGTGATATGTGGGAGTCATGGAGAGGCCACTGCACTGCAGGTAGAGTAGAGAACAGAGAATTTTCTACTGGGACTTGTGTACAATGTCCAGGAAGGAAGCCTATGAGAGCCCCTGACAGGTCTTTGAATAGCCATCCCATAAGCAGAGACCTTTATACAATCTTATAAAACTGACAGGAAGAGAAGCTCATGAGGCCAGCAGGAGCCTGAGGGAAGCTACAAGATGGGAGCTTTGGTTTCTGTGCTAATGTCTGTTTCAAGTGTCTGCTGTTTTCCAAAGTCTCAGGTTTGGCCAAGAGTAAGTGTGTAAATCTGCCTGCCCTGTGTGGATCTGGGAAGCATGTGCCACAAGCACAGTTTGAATTTGACACAGAGATTCTGATGGAGTATTTTGTCTGCTCTGAAAACAGTCCCCAAAGGGCTTGAGGATCTTCTATTGTGGTCTGAGAAGATGTCAGAGATCATTATAGAAGTAGACCCTGTCCTGTATCTTGAGAACAAATATATGGAGGCTTGATGGGTAACTGTGAGAGAATCCCAGCCCTAGGAGATATGGTAAGCTCACAAGCAGTGATGCTGAATAGAACTGAATGGGAACGCTAAGGCCTGTGGGACATGGTGAGTACAGAGGAAGTCTGCCTGAGAGGGAGGTGGGGTCCTGCCACCCAGAACCTTAATCCTCTAAGGGAAGATGGATTCAGGAATGCCACAGACTAAGCTCTAAGAGAGAAGGGCAGGTGACAGCCCAAGGAAGCTGTCAAGGACAGTGGACAGGGCTGGGGAATTCAAGCCCACACATACCTTCTATGCCTCTTGTTTTGTTTCCGGTTGTGTCACACCCTGTGGTCCAAGTTGCTAGATTCCTATTTTAAAAGTTTGGAGTGACTGAGAATCAGAACACACTTAAGTTTAATCCACAAAACAGCACAGAGCAAGCCATTACATGGAGGAACTGAGCCTGCAGGCTTTGACTTCTGTCTTTGGCTGTAGAGAACCATGAGACAATTCTAGGCAGGAAGGCTGTGACAATGTGCTGGCTAGTTTTATGTCATCTTGACACAAGTTGAAATGATCTGAGAGAAGGGAGCCTCAGTTAAGAAAATGCTTCAATAAAATCAGACTGTAGGCAGACCTGTAAGGTATTTTCTTAATTAGAGATTGATGGGGGAGGGCCTAGCCCATAGTGGGTGGTGCCATCCCTGGGCTGGTGATCCTGGGTTCCATAAAAAGGCAAGTTGTGCACACCATGAGGAAGAAACCAATAACCAGTATCCCTCCTTGGCCCTGAACCAGTTCCTGCCTTCAAGTCCTTGCCCAGCTTGAGTTCCTGTCCTCACTGCTTTTGGTAAGGAGCTGTTATATGGAACTGTGAGTCTTCGTCTTTCATTTGTCTTTGTTTGTGAGAGTGTCACCCATGGGTTTTACAGGCAATTTCAAGAACACCTATGGAAGATTTCACTGCCCTATCAGGTGTTTTCCATCTTTCCAGCTACTTGTTAACAGTTGGAGCAGCATATTGTTTGGTATGGAATGAGGGGAAGCTGAGGGACCTCCCAGGGATTTTCAGGATTGTTCACTACAATGTCTCACCAGGCAGACATATCACTGGTTATTTCAAGACAGTCTGTGTGGTGATAATTGGGCTTGGTGTTCAACCCTCAGGACCTTCTTCCTGGAAGGAAGAAGCTTCAGGTTTTAGCTAAGGGCTGGGAAGGTATGTGTCCATTGCTTCATTTGATACCCAGCCCTCAGCTGAGACCTGCAGCTTCCAGGAGCACCTACAGCAGGAAGCCACTTCTCATTTCACACAGAGAAGCTCAAGCAGTGAGATTACAGGGACACATAATAAAGCAATTCTACAAAACATACAATTGCAATTAAAGCTGTGGAGTGAGGTGAAGTGGTTAGAATCCCTGGCAGGAGGACTTCACAGCCCTCCGCTGTCAGCAGTACTGGCCTGTGTCAAAGGACACATCACTGCCTACATACTTATTTCAGTGCACACATGTTCAGACCCTGGAACACATAGAACACTGTGTAAATCTGCCCACAAGGTCTGAACCTTTTCCTCATTGTGGTAAAAAGAGGAGAGGGGCAAGGGAGCATTCACAAAGCACTGGCTTCATGCTGAGAACTTGGCAAGTTATGTCATATAATGCTCACAACACTGAAGATAGAGAATACTATTAGTCTCACCTTAGTGATGGCTGACACATGCTAGGAGCCTTTCCAGCATCATATAAGTTGACTTTGCTAGACCCTTTGATGACAGATCTGCTAACTCTAGGTTCTTGTCCCCTAATGACCATGATGGTTTTTTGTTTTGTTTTGTTTGTTTGGAAAAGGGGGTCATATGATGGCTAAATTATGTTTCAGCATTGTGCAAAGTCTGCAAATTGCTCACAAAGAGATAGGGCCGGGCTTGTCATTGGCCACTCCTTGGCTTCTGAGAACCCCAGGCTGGGGTTTCTGAGACTTTTGTGTTTGCACCTCCATTCAGAGACTTGTGACTCATGTGACTGCAACTACAACAGAGATGGTGTGCACTCATATATATGCACAGGAAATCAGAGAATCCTCAACAGACAATTGAGGAGGATCAAACAATGTGAATAGGATGGATAGTTTTGACCAACAGGAAGCAAAGCAAACTCAGAAAATGATCAATGGTATGTTTGAAAATTGGTTTTTCCTGGCTTCAGATACGAGGGATTAATAATATGATCACATGGTGGGGGAGCTCGAGCTGAATTGGGTAGGTTGATTTTGTAGGATTTTGTTTTTCTTTTTTCTTTTCTTTCCATTTTTTTGTTTGCATCATTGCATTGACTAGAAACCTTTAAGAAGAGTGTTGAACCTTAAAGAAAGTTAGTTAACATGAATAACTTGACCTTGTCTGATCGTGGGTGAGAGAGGAGGAGGATTTCACATTTAAAGATGGTATTGTAAATATGCTGGTATGCTTGTCACTCTCCTTTAACATTGTTCTTTCTCTGTCCAAGTTGGATACTAGCTCTGTCTTCAAGTATGTAGAGTCTTCTATCATGTTGAATCTTTCTTGAGAAAAATTTTTTTATTATTTCATTTTAATTAATTTCAGATTACATTTTCAATTTCCTATCTAGTGATTGGAGTATTTTATCTCCTTTTACTAATAAGATGTTGAATCATTGTCATCATGTTTTCTTTTATTCTTTTTTTATGTTTTCAATATTTATTTCTTCAAGTTACATCTCAATCACAGTCCCCCCCACCTCCCCCTCCAAGTCCCACCCTCCTACCTTCTTCTGCCTCACTCTCCTATCTGTTTTTTTTTTAATTGAAGGTATATCTTTTTCCCCCCAACAGTTCCCCCTTTTAGTCCAATAAAAGGCTCTTTTTCTTATAACAATAAATCCAATACAAAACAATAAGAACAATTAGGCAACAATTATGAAACTTATAAGGTATAACATATTTCCAATGTCCACTCCTTATGTATTTGGCAACTGATAATAATATTCTACTATCTATCTATCTATCTCAATGAGTTTAAAGTTCTATACCTAGCTCAGTTTCCATTCTAACTTGCATTACCAACTTAAAATATCTTCTTAGATCTAGAACATCCTTTTAATTCCTAAACTACTTAAAATTTAACTGTGAGATTATAACTATCTAGTCTTCAACCACATCAGAGACCTGAGAAGGATAAATATATCTGAATAAACAGGAAGTGCAGAGCCAGCAGTTTCTGAAACTAAGAAATGACAGACAACTGGCTGCCTGGACAGTCCCCAATTTCTCTCCTTTAGTCTAGGAATATATTTGCAATAGTGCATTGGAGTCTTTCTTTTTCTTGCCAAATGCACGTCTGTGCCCACTCAGACATGTTCTCTTGGCTGATTTTTTTTGCCCTGAATATGAGTCATGCTTTCTAGATTTCCACTTGAAATGTAGATTACTTAGTCCTTTCTCTTTTTACTTACCCCATTATTCATTTGTTACTGACTTTCCTGGATTAAATATGTACAATCTTTTTTCTTCTGTAGTATTTGGCCTATGATATTACTTGGGTTGTATTTGCTTTCTCTCCTTGCTTCTCCCCTCTCCTACTATGGCTGACTTCCCGAGATTAATATCATTACTGGCTAGAAACTGAGTCCAGCAGATGGTACTTTCAGTGTGCCCACAGATCCTGTGTTGCTGGGGATATCCTCCAGCAATTTTCATCTTGTCCCCGATTCCACATCCACCTTGCTCCCTCCTGCTTCATCCCTTGCTATGTGCCAAGGTCAGCCAGCATGAGAAGTAAGCCTATACAGCCTCTCTATGGTTCTTTCATTTCCAGGAGCTCTCTATTAAATTTCTGACTAGACTCGATTTGACACTTGATCCAGGCCTTAGACTTCCCTTTTCATAACTGGAAATGGATTTCTGCTTTCTGCTTCCATCAGTGTAGTCCTGCCCACTAGTAAATCTCCTAGTTTCCATTCCCTGGTCAACCCTATCCTTAAAGAAAAGCTTCAGGGACCACACTGAGAGAAGGCAGCAAGTAGCCTACAACAACAACACCCATCTGTTCTTATTCAAAATTCAATGGTTTTCCACAAATAAGTATCTTTGGTGTATTGTTGACCTTTGTTGCACTTGAGAGCCCTGATCTGGCTGTTGTTAACTACTTTTTTGAGTTTCTAGAGACAGGATTTGGCTTCTTCCTATCTTGCTTCCATGAACTCTTGGAAGATTTGCTGGAACATTATGTGAAATTCTGAACATGCATATCTCAGCATGTACCAGATGTGGCAGATGTAAACAGAGGGTGTTTAGATGTGACAGATAGTATACTGGTTGGTTTTTATTGCTAACAAGCTAGAGATACCTGGGAAGAAAGAACTTCGATTGAAGAATTTCCTCTATCAGAAGACTGTGAGCATGTCTGGGGCATTTTCTTGGTTGCTGATTTACACAGAAAGTCAGGTGCCAAATACATATGGACTGGACATTGGGAATGTATGCTAAGCCATATAACTCTCATAATTGTGGCCTATTTATCTCAGTTGTTTTGTATTGTATTTATTGTTATAAGAGAAAGAACCATTTGTTGAACTGAAAGGGGGAGCTGTTGGAAGGAAAAAGATATACCTTAAACTTTAAATTAAAAAAAAAGGGAAGAGGATGGGGGATTGAGGGGGAAGAGGGTGGGAGGGTGGGACTGGAGGGGGGAGTAGGGAGGAGATTGTGATTGAGATGTAACTTGAATAAATAAATAAATAAATAAATAAATAAATAAATAAATAAATAAATACTAAAAAAAAAAAAGAAGGGTCTAGCCCCACCATATATGGTGTCATTCCTAGGCAGGTAGTTCTGAGCTGTATAAGAAAGGTAGCTGAGTAAGTCAGAGGGAATAAGCCAGTAAGCAGCATTCTTCTGTGATTTCTGCTTTAGTTCCTGCCTCCCGGTTTCCTCTTGATCTTCCCTGGAAGATGGACTCTAAATTGTAAGATATAATAAATCCGTCTTCCTTTCAAATTCCCAAGTTTGTTTTGGTTAGTGTTCTTTTGTTTGTTTTGTTTTAGATTGATTTAGATATACATGAGTGTTCCATCTTCATGTATGTCTATGAACCATGTATGTGCAATGTCCCTAGACCCAGAACAAGGGCATTAGATTATCTTGAGCTAGAGTTACAGACCTTTGTGACTCATCCCGTGGGTGCTGGGAATTGAACTTGGGTCCTCTGCAAGAACCACCAGGGACTTCAGCTGTCTCTCTAGCCTCTTGGTTGGTGTTTTATCATTTAGCAACAGAAAGCAAATGAGAACAGATGGCTTATGGTTAGGCTAAAATTTTTAATCAGATTATTATCTTTAAATAATATGACAAATCACTTACTACAGTATTAGAAAATTAAGCTATTCATGTTTGTCCCTTGAAATAATGTATCCATGAAAATTTGTATTTATACCCTCCTGTTTCTGTGGGATCAGTGTTGAGTCACATGCAGGGAACTGTTTCGTACCATTGTGATTCTGTATGGTTTTCTAGTGTTCTAAGTTCTTGCCATATTGTTCTGTGGGAAATCACTCTGTAGATAACTTTGGTTCACACAGGAGTTAAGTTTACCTTCAAGAAAACATTTGCCAGTCTAGAGGGGATACCAAATGCAACTTCTATATAAATTTTTATTATCTATGTGTGTATGCGTATGTGTTTATGTGTATGTTCCTATTCTACATTGTTTGATACAAGGTCTCATATTGGATGTTTTTTGTTGTTTTGCTTTGCTTTTGTTTGTTTTTTCTTCTGATACATATGACATACTAGCCAGCCCACAAGCTTCTGGAGATTTTTCTGGCATAACCTCCCATTCCCCTGCAGGAGCATCATGATCATAAATGCACATGCTGCCATGTGCAGCTGTATGTGTGTTCTGAGGATTCAATCTAAGGATATCATACTTGCATGGTACACACTTTACCCATTAATCCATGTTCCCCCCCTTATCTACAGAGAAATTTTATATATATATATATACATATATTATCAAATATAAGTGTGATTAGAATAGCAGCATGACTGATTATTTTAATTTGGGGTATAAAGTTTTATTGAAATATATAACTTAGCCATGTTTCTCAAATAGTAATAACTAACATGTGTCTTTTAGGTCTCAGGAAACACATATATCCAGAAATGAGCTGAAACTGGACTAAGAAGGATTTCTGGCAGTTAGGTAAAAGCCGGCATTCCTTAAGAACCTGTGAAGAGTTCTCTGTATCCACCCCAAAAGAAGTCATTTTTCTTACCTCTATCAGAAGGGACATATAGCTCTCCAATTGACCTACAACTGTGGTGCCTATCAGCATATTAAAGCCCATGCTGGCCTCGATGCTCCCTAAGCATCACAAGCGCCATTTGTACATTTCAAAGTCCATGCTAGCCCTTCTTACTGCTTCTACCCTAAATTTCCTTCAGCTCACTGGCTTCCCTTCTCCCTGCAGCTACTCATCTTTTATATATATAAATATGGGATAAAAGGTTTTATATATATATATATATATACATATATATATATATATATAAAACCTGGCTATGCTTACTATTATCTATCTATCTATCTATCTATCTATCTATCTATCTATCTGTCTACCTCTATCTCCCACCCCTCTCCTCTTGCTTTCCCACTATGCTCTGTTCTTTAACGTTTGCTACCTCACTATCTCTACTTTCCTCTTCTGCTCTCCCACTTCCCTAGCCTTGGCCATGTCCACTCTGCTTTCTTTTCTCTCTGCTCTGGACTCTGGCAGATGCCTCTGGATATTTTCTCTCTTACCGTCAACAAAAACCTTCCCTAATAATGTAGTGGTCATGTAGGCAGCTTCTTTACTGTTCCTCCTTGCATACTGTGTCACCATCTTCTATATTTTTATCTTATTGTGTCAGTAGAGGCACTGAGGTGTATAATACAGTCATTTGATGAGAAGGGGAGACTTTCCCTAGAGTACATCCTCTTGTCATAGAGATTCAGGTTCATTGTTCGTATTCCCTTGATTTTTTTTTCCCTGCTAAGCAAAGGCACAGGCACCAACCAAATTTTCTAGAAGCAGAAGAGACTGTGATGGAAATAAGCAGAAGAGTCTGTGATTGGAATATGCAGAAGAGTCTGTGATTGGAATATGCAGTGCTCTGGTCAGCAGGCTTCATTGTGACTACTGGGTCACTGTCAGACTCCTGAGTGGCTGAAGGTCTGTTATGGATATGGAGCCAATAAACAGAATCATCAAAAAGAACAGAACCTCCTGTCCCTGCAAGATGATCATTACTGTCACAAAATCTGCCCTATCTGAGCTACATTTTTTTAGCATGGTTCTTGTGTCAAATGGAGTTTGAATAACAATGAAAAAGGAAAGCCCTGTAACGACAGATCTTCTTTCATACTCGGTTTTGAACTAATACAAGAAGAATTCTAATTCTAAATGAAATTGTAGTTATATGAAGTTTCTCCAATCTCAACTACAGTCTTCTTGTCTCATTGCTCAAAGAAATCTAGGACAGGTTGTGCTGGTTAGTTTTCATTGTCAACCTAGAATCACTTGGGAAGAGAGAACTTTAACTGAAGAATTGCTTGGATCACATTAGCCTGATTTGCCTGTGGGCATGTGTATGGCACATTATGTTGATTGCTAATTGATGTAGAGGGTCCAACTCTCTGTGGATGATGTCATCCCTAGTCAACATTCTCTAGAGTAACAGAATGTGTGTGTGTGTGTGTGTGTGTGTGTGTGTGTGTGATTTCTTTTAGAATGACTTACATATAGGCTGTGGTCCAGCTAATTCAACAGTGGCTACCTATGAATGAAAAGTCCAAGAATCCAATAGTTGTTCAGTCCCATGTGGTTGGATGTCTCAACTGGTCTTCAGTATACATCAGAATCCTGAAGAAGTAGGCTCTAATGCCAGTTAAGGAATGGACTTGCTAGGGAGGCAAAAGCAAGCATGCAAATAGCAAAAGCTTCTCTTTTTCATGTTTTATATAGGCTTCTAGTAGAAGGTGTTGCCAAGATTAGAGGTAGGCCTTCCCACCTCCAAGATCAGAAAAAGGAAAAAGTAATAATAAACATGAGACCTAAAAAGAAGATCATTCTTTAAATTCAAAGATGTCATTAAAGCTGAAAAGTGGGGTGGGAAGATGGCTCAGTGACTAAAGTACTGCAAACATGAGGACCAGAATCCATGTAAGAGCCCAGTGGGTATGGCAGTACACTCATGATCCCAGCACACACGAGGCAGGGAGGTGATCCCTGTTATGAGACGGCTAGCCTCGCTATCCAAAATGGCATACTCCAGTGTTAGTCAAAACAAACAACAGCAACAACAAAAAACCCTGCCTCAGCTATGAGGGAAGATAACCAATGTCAACTGCAGGTCTCCACCTACGTGTAACCACACACATTTGAATATGTGTACAAGCACACACACTATACATGTCTACATATGCCACAAAGGTAAAGACAAACACATCTTCAGACATTACTGATCATAGTATTGAGAAAATCCCATGAAATCCACCATTAAATCTAAAGCTGGGCATCTGAATCAGGTTAGCTTGCTTAGATCAGGGTGTGGCATAGATCACATATAGATGGGAACGTGGGTGGTGATAGATGATACAGATATAGGGTCGGTGCTCTATATTTTTAAAAGTCGGATAATTGAAATCATAAGAAGAGGCTTTTTTTTTTTTTCTTGTTTTGGTGAGAAGCTTTGCCTGTTAGAATCATTAGGTGCTGGAGACAGAGGCTGGGGCTGTTATAGAAAAAGGCCAAACCCTCCATGCTCAGTGGTCATGCATTGCAGCCTGCGTGGCTGGTACTTTTCTAAGAAAGAAACATACCATATGGGACCAGAAGGATGGGAGAAAGACCCCCATCATGAAATATATGCTGGCTTGATCTTTTCTGGACCTTAATGAGGGCTGTGTTTTCACACATAAGTGGAGGCCAAAGGAATAGCAGGGAGTCTGGATAGTTAGAAGCTGGAGTTCCTTATAGATCTCCAAAGAAAGATTTCTGCTTTTTTTTCTTTTCTCCTAGAAAAGGAAAAATAACATTGTTTCTCCTGAACCAGTCACCAGGGAAATGTGAGACCAAGGGAGGAAAAGCAGCCACCAACTAATTTAAAAAACACATGCTCAGAACATAAAGTTCACGTTGTGGGTCACTGGTGTTAATTGGAAAACATCCCCAGAGTCTGTAGCAGGTTTTCACATTGCACCTGAAGTGCACTTGTAAGCAGAGAGCCAGTGCACAGCAGTGCCACGTGTTAGACCACAAGTACTTAGAAATCCCACTGTCGGATAGGTGAGAGCCACCAGGGCCTGTGTGGGCAGTCAGCACAGCCACGAAGCCAATGGACTACATGCAGCAGGGGAACAGTCAGTGCAGTTCATTCAGAAATGTTGTGCTATTGGGAATCTTAAAGTCTCATTTGTGATGTTCCCTGTCCAGCCTTTACTCTGTGGAACATAACAGGGAGGATTATAAAGTGATCACTGTTTCAGAGAGGCTGGTATAGAGAATATAGGATGAGGTGGTGCTATTGTATACCAAAGAAAGAAAGGAAGAAAGGAAAGAAGGAAGAAAGGAAAGAAGGAAGGAAGGAAGGAAGGAAGGAAGGAAGGAAGGAAGGAAGGAAGGAAGGAAGGAAGGGTGGAAGGGAAATCTATAGGAACTCTAGGCAAGCATCTGGCCCCAAGATATTAGAAACTCATGCTGCTCACTAAAAGATCAGAATGTGCTATGAACATGTTATGCACCTCCAAGTTGGGTGTGTGAAAGGCTTAGGCCTGGCCTCTGTGCTGAGATACTGGCTGTAGCAGGGTAGTCACACCTCCTACATGGTGTTTCTTTGAGAATTCATGGAGGATTGAGGTGATTAGTCCCGTTTTAGATATTTGATATGTATGGTAGCTTCTGGAGGTAGATGCTTTCTAATTTTGCTTCAGAGAATTACCAGGAAGCCATAAAAGGCTCATAAAAAGAACTCAACATGCTCTTTCCTTGGTTAGTACGTTGGGCCATCTTGGTCAGCTACAATTGTCTCCTCCTAACATCTAGTCCACCTGTCACTCCCAGTATGGTCTTGGAGAGATGTGAGACCCTTAGACTCCTAAGAGGTGGAGATCACCGTATGCTGTCATTTTAGGGTTGACTACTGCCTCTCCACAAGTATAATTTCTTTTTCACACTTAAGCTCTTTCCCCACTGTGAAAGACTGAAGGTTGGGTCATCAGAACCTGAGGTAAAGATGATAGGAACTTCCAGGAGAGTTTTGAGAGAAATACACACACACACACACACACACACACACACACACACACACACACACATACACACACCTATCAAACAAACAAGAGGCATGTATTGTCCCAATAGTCCCCTTAGGTATTGGTGCTGTAGATCAAGGTCTCAACACAGGATTGACATGGGTTGGTAGATATTGTTCCTACAATTTATGTTTCAGAAGCTCGATTTTCCAAGTGCTAATGTAAGGGGTGGTACTAGTGGAAGTGATTGGGCCATGAAGGCATCACTTTCAGAAGAGAGTTAAATGGCTCTCATTGGTCACTGGTTTGGTTCTTAAGAGAGGATTATTATAAAAGAGCAAGACCTTCTTCCCACTCTCTGGATTCCCACTTCACTATGGATGTCCATCTCACCATAAACCTGTCCTCCATGGTGTTATTTATATAAACAGGAGCCCTCACCAGAGATGCCATTTAAACTTGCATCCTCTAAAACTTCTTGTCTTTATAAAATCCCAAGTATTTTTCTATACCAATAAAAAGTGTAGGAAGAAATTTCTACATGACTGTAAGTACCCAAGATGTGCTCCAGAAGTCACAGACTAAAGGTAGCCATAGTATTTGGTGTGCTAGTAAAGGCTGAAAAAAACAGCTGCAGATTTCTTGACATTCTCTTTGAGATACCATGCTTCAACATAAATATGTTCATCTGAATAGAAGGTAGCTCTGTCCCCACTGCTCATGTTCACTCTCCAGCAGGGTCACCAGTCACTAACAGCAACTCCTGACAATCTGAGGTTCTCTGGATTCATCAGGTCCAGAATGGTCTTTGGAAGTCCAGGAGCCTTTGAGGGGCATGAAAGAGCTTCTATTCTCTAGCATCATGCTAACTCACTTGTGGAATGAATGGCCTCATCTTCTGACTGGGAGATGTGCTCACCTCCAGCTACAGCCAACCTATTGGTAGTAGTGTAGGCACCAAATAAAACTTGATTGGTCATTATGCAAGGAGTGCTGGAATTTCTACAAACTGACAACTGTCCCTCTTTACTTGGCTGTGGGTGTTCTGCCAGAGAAGAATGAGGTGGTATGTGAAAAGAAGACAATCAAATTCTGTAGAATTATAGATGACAAAATAGACATTCTAGTCACCACTTTTTCACCCTGTCTGCATGTTAAATTCACACACAGAATGAGATATAGCATCTCTGATGCCCTGAATCATCATGCTGTCTTGACCCCAAAGACAGCTCACACCAAGGAAGTTGGTGACTGACCCAATGGTCTCACAACTAGGAAAGGACAAATCAAACTTTAATACTAAACCCCTTTTTTGTATCATAAAATCATGCTGACCCAAATTAACTAGATCAGAACTAGAAAACATGGCTTTCTATTAAAAATAATTTTTTAGGTTTATTTATTATGTCAATTTATATCTCCGTGACAGTTCCTTCCCTCCACCCTCCCAGGCTCACCCTCCAACCCTCCTGCCCTCTCCCACTTCTCCCACCTATCCTACTCTTCCACTGTGGGGTGCCCTACATATCAGCCCCCTTCAGTTCAGCAGCTATATGAGGGCTAAGAGCTTCCTGTTGCACTGGGGGCTTACATGGGGGTTCCACTAGAGCAAAGTGTCCCACTAACAAGTACAAAGTCTATGTTCCTGTTCCTTTCAGGCTTTTGGGTGTAGGATAGTTATCCTCTACTCTATAGCTAAAATCCAGTTATAAGTGAATAGATGCCATGTGCATCTTTCTGGGTCTGAGTTAGCTCACTCAGGATGAGCATTTCTAGTTCCATTCATTTGGCTGCAAATTGCATGATTTCCTTGTTTTTGGTGGCTGAGTAGTATTCCATTGTGTAAATGTACCACAGTTTTTTTAAATCCATTCGTCGGTTGAGGGACATCTGGGTTGTTCCCAGTTTCTAGCTATTACAAATAAAGCTGCTATGAATACAGTTGAGGAGGTATCCTTGTGGTTTGGTGAGGAATCGTTTGGATGTATACCCAGGAGTGAAATGACTGGATTTGAGGTAGAGCTATTCGAAGTTTTCTAAGAGATGGCCAGACTGATTTCCACAGAGATTGTACAAGTTTACCCTCCTACCAGCAATGGAGGAGTGTTCCCCTTTCTCCACAACCTCACTCCTTAAAAAAAAAAAAAAGCAGGTAAATATTGAACCTCATTTAACTATGTATATACTGAAGAGTTTAGGGAAGTGACTGGCTCAGTGCTGTGCATCTAGAAAAGTACATCTTTTGCATCATCATATGCTTCATAATGTGAAGAGAAGGCTGGGTAGAAAAGTGAGCACATTTGAGGAGATTGGCAGGCACGTGTTGGAGCCAATTGTGGCATCTGAGTGGCAGCTACAGGAGCATTTGCTATAGGATTCTTTTAACTGTTGGTGGATCTTTCTTATGTACTCAAAATACATGTTGATGCAAAACATAGCATAGGTTTTTTTTCCTCCCATTTATTAAAAAAACTATTCTAAACTGTTTCAAACTTATCATACACTGACTTTTGTTGTTCACATTAGGGATTAGATGGGCATGCAGATTTGTTCTTTAAGATGAGGTAATTTACTAAACAAATATATAGGAATTCTATTCTGAAATTAAATGGGTCATCATACCTACATATAAAACATAACCATGAAGCTTTGGAAGAAATATAAAAACTATTTGTAACCTACATATTAGATAAAAGGGTTTTAGATATGGTACCAAATACAAAATCCATATTAATTTTTTCATCCCCACAACAGTCACTATCAACATGATATTAAAACAAATTGCAGAGTATGTGAGAATACCTGAAAAAAAATCACATGCCCAACAAAGAATTTATATGAAAATATCTTAGTTCTTTTTCTTATTGTTAAAAAAAAAAATCTGACAAAAATTAGCTCACAGTTCCTGGTTACAGTTCATCATAGCAGGGAATTCACAGTGGCCAGAGCTTGAGGGATTTGATCTTGTCGCATCTATAACTGGGAACAGAAATCAATGATTGCATGCATGCTTGTTCTCAGCTTGATTTCTTCATTCTTACACAGGTCCAGATCCTTGGCCTGGAGAATGGTGTCGCCCACAGTGGGCTGGGTCTTCACATTTCAATTAATAGAATCAAGACAATCTCCTATTGATATGCCGTATGTCAAGTTTATCTAAATAACCCCTCACTGAGACTTTGTTCCAAGGCAATTCTCAATTGTGTCGTTAACAATTAAACTAACCATATTACCATGTTAGCAGAATATATGTAAATTACTCTGAACTCAAATATAAGTAACCAAAACGTTTAGTCTAAAATGGGCAAAACATTTAAAGACACAATCAAATAGCATAGATAGACAGCAAATGATAATGCACAAAAGATGTCCAACATCCTCAGCCGTCAAGGGAGGCCAGAAAAAAAAAATCTATGACTAGATGACCAGAATCAAAAACAAAGGAAAAAAACAAAAACAAAAACTGACAACACCAGGTGCTGGTGATGATGCAGATCAAACAATGCTGAAAATTACTCAAAGAAAGTGATATAAATCACCCTTCAGGATAATTTTATTAGGAGAGTTACAGGCTCATAGTCATAAACAGCCATGATGAGGCCCATGATGAGTTGGGAGTGCCTTGGAAGAGTTAAGAGCATTGCATTGTAGACAGCTTTATGGGATCTCAGGGGAGAGGGAGAGCCTTCAATTCTGCAAGGTAAGGGTCTCTAACCTAACAGAGTTCCCAGCTGTTACTGCTAGAAATGCAACATGCTGCAACCACTTTGAAATTTCAAACAGTTTTTTGCTTACAAAGTTAAACTAATTCTGTCTGACTAGGTGGTTTTGTATGTACATGTTTGAGGAAATAAAATCCACTCGAATTTCAGAACAAATTTATACATAATATTTAGTTTACATAATGAAAGACCAGAAGCAGCCAAATGTCCTCCAGTGAAGGGATGGATAGATGCATCATGGTACTTCTTTATCATGGATTGTTATGCAGCAGGAGGAAAGAAGTGATATGTCTAGGCACCTGGTTGTATCTAAGGTGTTACAGTAACTGCAGAAGGTCTGTTTCCCAAGACTGTGAGCTGTGTGATCTCCTTTGAATGACATCCCCAAAAGACAGCACTGTAAGAACAGACATAGGTCAAGAATGGTCAATAGCTAAGGCTGAGCAAGGAAGTGGTCTGAGGAGGTAGATGAGGGAGACTCCTGGAAATGATGGACAGTTTCCATCTCCTGATTATTGTGTGGTTACATAAACCCATGTGAGTACCTGAGTCCACAGAACCATCACAACTGACACAGAGGACAGTAGACAGCAGGCAGCTGCAGACAGGCCAACACTGAGTCACAGGAATTGAGCCTGTGTGGCTTTGATAGTTGGACTGTGGTTATGTAAGGCATAAGCCAGAGCATGTGGGGACTCTGTTCTATCTTTGCAATTTCTACAGGAACTCTGTTCTATTTTTAAAACTTGTATGAGTCTCTAAAATTATTTCAAAGTGTATATATATATATGTATATGCTATTTCAAAGTGAATATACACTATTTCAAAGTATATTTATTTCTGTGTATTTTTTCAAAGTACATGCAATCTGTGTACTTTAAATAATTTATGCACACTCATAGATAAATGTAAATAAGGTGATTGTTAATGTATTTTAATATTCATTCCATAGTCTTCAAATTCTAACTAAATAGGCAACTTAAGGAAATGCTTTTCTTTAAATCATACAGAGCTTCAGAAAACCTAAGAAAAATATAAGTTAGAGAGTTTGTTAAAATGACTGATATCTAATTACATAGAATACACAGCCCTTTTAATGAACATAATGGTTTACTATAATTGGTGCATTCACAGAAGCAGCCGTTGTCTTAGAAAATTATTCTCACAAAAGAAGGAGCCCACCTGCGCTATGGATTCTTTCTACACATGTGTGTGCATGCGTGCATGCTCGTGCGCGCACACGTGTGTGTGTGTCTGTGTGTGTGTGTGTGTGTGTGTGTGTGTGTGTGTGTGTGTGTGTGT